>RJWT010001316.1:0-49520 GCA_004365215.1 Cuniculus paca | reverse complement strand
CTCACTATGCCATTCAGGCTGGCCTTGAGCTCACTTTGTAGCCCAGGCTGGTCTCGAACTCACAACGATCTGCCTGTCTCAGCCTCCCGAGTGCTGGGATTACAGGTGTGAGCCACCACACCCCGCAGCCCTATTTAAATCTTATTTTGAGACAGCATCTTGCTAAATTGCCCAGGCTGGCCTTGAACTTACAATACTCCTGCCTCGAACTCCTGAGTAACTGAGACTACAGGCATGTGCCACCTACCCCACCAGGAAACCTTTTAGTTACAAGTTCTTTATGACAGCGCTTCTTTTTTATTTACCTTACTTTCATATTTTTGACAAATATATGCCTGTACCCTCGAACTGAGACTAAGATCCAAATACCTGCAAAATTTGGGGGCTGTGATTTTACTGACAATATCAAAATAAGTGGCCTTGGGGACAGCAGGAACACTTACAACTACGAACTAACTTAATGACTTAGTGCTCATATGAGTATTTTTAGAAAAGTAACTCCCTTCTGGAAAGAGCTCTTCGACCCAATTTCCCAAGGAACGAAAACCATGTCTTCAAAGTGATTCCTAAAAATGTTTTAGAGAACTAACCTGGGATTTTCATGTCATAAATACAAGTTTGCAAGTAAAAAAAATCCATGGAAAACACTGTACACTGATATTAAATCTCTTAAACAGCTCTTCACAAAATACCAACTTGCCAAGTACCAGCGCAGCCAGAACACTTCTACTGTGCCCATTTCCCAGTGCGCACGGCTCTGAATCTGTACTGTGCGGCAGATGCTTCCCGCATGGACTCTTCGCTGGTGACACCACGGCACTGCTCCAGGGCTGTGCGGGACAGGGCGGACACACGTGTGCACACGTGCTGCGTAACGACGCTTCTGTTTGTGATGCTGACGGGCTGCGTGCATCCGGGCTCCCCTAAGGGTCTAACGGAGCTGAAAGGTTCCCATTGCCCAGCGACGTCGCCCTACCCCGGCATCACTGCATGACGCATCCCTCACACCTTTGCGCGCACCTGGTGGAGACGCACCTGCCGCTGCGTCGCCAGTCGCATCAAAGAGCAGCACCTACGCTTGGGAGCGGTGCCAAACGCTTGAGGACAACGGAGGACTATGCTACTGGTTCATGCGTTTACTACACTTACCGATGTTTCAACGTGTACTCTTACGTACAGAGAAAAGAGGCTAAGCGTAAAACAGCCCCAGGCCTGGCATTCAGGTTCAGAAGGCACAGGTCACACAGGAGGGCACGGTTGCCTGCGTGTTACTGTCGCCGGTGACCTCCCTGGGGACAAGATGTGGGGGTGGAAGACAGTGATCCTGAGGGTCCTGACCTGTGTGGGTCTAGGCTACTGGGGGTGTCTGTGTCTTCATTTCTAACAAATCATGTTTGAAAACTAAAATAAAAAATCCTTATAGAATAAAGACACATGCAAACAAAATATCTCTGCACAGCTACACAATATGTTTGTCTTTTAAATGAAGTGTTATGACAAAAGCCAGAAAGTTTAAAGAGGTTTAAAATCTTATAAAGTAAAAAAGCGACTTTGGCCAGGTGTGGTGGCACATGCCTGTAATCTCAGGTCTCAGGAGGAGGCTGAGGCAGGAAGATCACCGTGAGTCTGAGGCCAGCTTGCACTACACAGTGAGATCCTGCCTCAAACTCCCCACCCCCAACCCTGCCAAGGTGACATTAAGCTAAGGTTAACTTATTACTGAAGAAGGAATTTTAAGTCAATTTTGTGTGGTCTAAGTGTGTAGCATTTACACAGCCTGCAGCCATGGAGGAGTCCCCAGGTGCATCATTCTGTGTTGTTTACAGGTATTTTCTCTGTACCTTTTCCATGCGTCCATTTGTTTAGACACACAAACACTGCACTGTGTTACATCTGCCCACGGGGTTTAGCATGGTATCTCGTGTCCAGGTTTATAGCTGGGAGCAACAGGCCGCACCTGCAGGCTAGGTGCGCAGTAGCTCCAGCCAGGTGTGTGTTAAGGTCACACCATACCGTTCACACAGTGCCACAACCCCCTAATGAACCTGCCCAGGACAGGTGCCCCAGAACACAACCCCAGCTACACAACCCAGGGAGGTGTTTGTCACTGAAGCCTCAGGGGTGTCAGGAGCTTATCCGGGACTGTTTACAGATAGCTCGTGTGACCCTGGAGGCGTCAGTGTTTGGTTTTGCCTTTCAAAGACAGCTTCTATATGGCTTTTTCTTTTTGGTACCAGGGATCGAACTCACAACGTTGTGTTAGCCAGGCAGGCGCTTACACCGCTGAGCTCAATCCCCGGCCCAAGACAGCTTCTATAACAATAACTACGAAAAGCAGTAAAGCCACATGTTTAAGGTTGAAATTAGTTTCTCACAAGCCCCAACAGAACAGGATTACTTTCACCAAAAAAAAAAAAAATGGGTGGTTATAGGATTTATTTTAAACTGAAACAATACTAAAAGCAGATTGTAAGCTATATCTGAAATGTTTACATTTGACTATTTTTTATTAAAAACAGTTCAGCATTTGAACATCCACAGGTCCTGGAGACCTAGGAATCCCATCCCTCGGTTAGAAGACATTAGAAATATCATAGAATCATCATTCGCAAGAGAAAGCAACCACAAAATAACCCACCACCTAACAGCCTGTGGACAAAAGAATGGAGGTAAACACACACACACACACACGCTCACACACACACACACATACATAATGAGTGTGCACAGTGGCATGACATGAACCAGAGCTACTAGAATTTAAATGTATAAAAGAAGCAAGTTAAAGAAGGACACTTTCAGAAGCTCAAGTGCAGGCTTAGGTAGGAGCACACGGGAGGGAACAGGATGGAGAGAAGGGAAGGCAGTGATTAACACGAATCTCAAGACGCAGAGGGGTGCAGAAGGCATGTGATGGAGGGGACACCCATCGGGTCAAGTCCAGCACCTTACACCCGGTCAGAGCACAGGGCTGTTTCCTGGTGGTGGTTTTCCGCCCTCTCTTAATGGAATATTTTCTCTGTGTAAATATTTAACCATTTATAGACATTTTAAAATACAAAACTATGGAACAAATCACATAGTAAACTAAACTAAACGTGCTCATTTAAGTTGTAGGGGTGTGCTAGTGAAATCTTTCCACCCCACTGTGCTACGTTGGGTTCTGGTCTTAACTTTTCAGGTCGTAATGTAAAAATTTCAACCAGGACTTGGGCTCCGAGGCCTTCTTCAGGCCACGCCTACAAAGGGTGCAGTCCTTCTGGATCCTTATCCTCACCAGGACCACACCAAGAACGAGAGGGAGAAAGTCCTGCGCTTCCCTGGGGCCACAGGGTTAGCCCTGGCAGTGTACCCCGCCCCTCTGCACCCCCAGATGGCTGGAGAGGGGAAACTGAGAGGAGAGGAGGAAGGGCAGGCCAGTAGCCACCATCCCGCCACGGCAGGACCAGGGCGCCTCCAGAACGAGCTGCCCGCAGCGGCCCGGTCTGCAGCTTTGTGATCAGCACAGAAGCAGGCGAAGCTGTTTTACAAGCCGCGCTCTAGCAATTTTCCCTTTCAATTCCCATGGAAAGCAGGCAGGTCCGGCTCTGCCAGCTGTTCCATTCGCAGTGCAATGAGGCTACAGGATGCTCTGCTGCTGGAACAACAGCCCCCTCAGATTTCTCTTTTAAATAACAGAAGTTTAACCTCTGACATGCCAGCAGATCGATTCCTCTCACTGGATCCCCACCTCCAGTTATCTGGTTTAAGGACTGGCGACAGTTATCAACGATATGCTCACCTTTGCGACTCTCGACAAGCCTTCGTACAGAACTAACAGAGAAAAGTGTCCTCAGATCAGCGGATTCAAACACCTTAATATCCAGGGAATGAGAGATTACATTTGCTTTGCAGCAACACACAGAAGTCTTCCATGAACAGACACATACAGAGCCACGGGCTGAAGACAGATTTCCCAGGAGACCAGCAGCTTCTGGGGTGGGGCGCGCAGAACTCACATGAAATAGAAACTTCACCCCTGCAGGAGCCCCACATCCATGGGGGGGGTGTCCCAAGATGGTCAGGGAGCCCCAATTTGGACATACGCTAAACTTCCTCTCCCCACCCAGCACTCAGCACCCACCACGCCCTCCTTCCCCGTGGCTGCCGACAGTATCACTCGCAGTTTTACGGAGGCTCAGGTTTCCAGGGAAGAGGGGACTGGAAAGTGAACACTTGCGGAAAGACTCGATGTCCAAAGTTAGATTTCAGCTCACAGCCTGTCAGACATGGGATGACTTTCCGGAGGAAAATGGGAGGAGAGCTGGCCCTTTTCCAGCCAGTACCCGGCACACCCAAGCCCACATATTTGTCTAGTTCTTAAATCACTCGCACTGGGTCCACATTTCTAAAAAGACCAAACAATAAAGGAGCTTTGTGGTTCATTAGTTGAGGCAGTTTAAATACCTAGAAACCTACTGAGAAATTAGAGAGGGATTCGGGCAAGCACACAGATAACTATTAAGAACACAAAAATAATCTGGATTTCTTTCCAGCGTCTCACAGGACATTAATTACCATGAAGCTCCACAGTGCACATCTACAGGCTCTGGCTGAGGCGGGAGGGTGGCGAAGACTTACCGAATGCCACACAACAGATCGGGACCAGACCAGGACTGGCAGCCGGCTCACCTTCCTGCCCCAGCAGCAGCGAATGTGCCAGCCAGGCAGGCTGGGTATCTACAGGGCACCTGGCAATGACTCAGCCTGGACTTTGGAGATCCTGCTCTCGCTATCTGCAGATATTCCCGTGTTTGTCTCGGAGAAACTCCACGCCCTGTGCTGTGCCCCACATGCGGGCCAGGGACAACGTGCTGCTCTCAGCACGCGGCGGCATAATGGAATCTTTGTGCTGCCAGCAGGAGCCAGGCACCGTCTGTGTCTCTGGGGGGAGGCTGAGCCAAATGGAGTCCCAGGACCCTCGGCTACTGACGAGGAGAGGGCGCCACTCAGCAAACCCAGGCTGGGCACGGCGCATGCAAAGCAGCGGATGGCGCTCAGGAAACCGACAGGGAGGGAGGCAGTGAAGCGGTCAGTCGGTGCCTGGGGCAGGGCAGTGGTGCACAGGCAGTGGGCAGAGTCAGGACACTCTGTCCTCTGTTGATCTTTTCATGAGACAGATGCTCTGGGCACCTCCAGTGACAGGCACATCGAGGCGTGCTGCAGAGGCAATGGGCAAAGTCCCCTCCCAGTCTATTGGCTGGGGAGGGGGCAACAATGACAGCCATGGACCGGTGTGAGGACAGGCGTCCTTGGAGCTGAGGGAGCACCCAGGAAGGCCTGCAAAGCAGAGGGGCCATAGCTCCTTTCTCTCTGAAGCACAGGCAAAGAGGCCTGCTAGGTGGTGTTCCAGGTAAACTGAGTTCTCAAGCCAGGGGACTGCAGCGAATTCGGATGACACGGTGCAAGGTGAGGATGGCAGAAGAACAGGTGTAACCTGGGCCTGGTGTCGCACACCTGTAATCCTAGCACTCTGGGAGGCTGAGGCAGAGAGATCACAAGTTCAAGTGGAGCCTGGGTAATTTAATGACATCCTGTCTCGAAATTTTAAAAGCTGGAAATGCAGCTCAGTGTAAAGAACAAAGAGCCTGGGTTCAGTCTCCAGTGCCGAAAGAAAAGAACTAGGATGACAGGCAGGGATCAGACTCAGCGTCCCACTTAAATCCCACTGGGAGTCCGGAGTGCGTGTGAGGCCACTTGGCAGCCTGCAATCTCCGGGACCCACAGGGAAGTTCATTCCGAGGGAGCAGCCTGGAGCCTGCTGAGACAACCCTGGGCAGAGCCAGTGAAGGCTGGACACAAGGCACTGAGGTGCGTGAAGGAGACGGAGTCAAACAGGACTCAGCACCCGCCAAATGCGGGCAAGGGCAGGGCGTCGAGGAAAAGCCCACTCTGGTGCCATTCCTGCTGGAGGCGGCAGGGTCATTCACAAGACAGGCAAGAGGAGTTTGTGGGGGAGGAGGATTCAGGACATAATGCACTTGAGGTTCTGGGATCCCGAGGTACAGATGTTTGGTGAGTGCCCCAAGACAGAATGGGGCTGAAGAGCCTAGCGCCATCAGCAACAGCACCCAGGGCACCTGACTTAGGGGACAGCCAAGGACTTTAGGGTCAGCCCAGACCTGGTCAGATGCTGGCCCTGACCCCTGGTAGCTGCATGGCCATAGGCAAGTAAATTAACCTTTCTGAGATTCTGGTTTTAGCTAAGAAATCCCTCTTAGATTTAATGAGAAAAGAACGTAGCGTCATGGCAGTCAGAGATGTTTACTACCGTCTTCTTGCCCTTTTGTGATCAGACACTGCTTTGGATGATAATCAGAGTTCTTAACCTGTGTGGCCGATGAAAAGCGTTCTTGCTGTCTGTCAGTCATTTGTCATTAAATCCCTTTTGATCTTTCTTATAGGCACAGATTCCCAAATATCTGAAATGCCACAAGTCATATAAAAACGCAGGCCAGAACGGTCCAGGGGACCAGGACTTTCCTGTACTTGACATTAAATACCTAATGCAAAGATCTCGAAATTGCAATACGTCTCAGCAGTATTGATTTAAGTCTGTGTTGGTGGTGTGGTGGGGGAGAAAAGGGCAAAGAGGTTTGGAAAAGAGGGAGAGCTCCGTCAGTGTAATAAAGCCCAGTTAGAAACGCAGAAGTTTACTGCACTGTAATACCGAGGAGGAAGCATATTGCCCGACACTCCTCAGCCTCAGGCTGCTGGCGCTTTCAAGGAAGGGTCTAAAATAATGTTAAATAATAAATGCTAGCAAATGGGTTTTGCCTCAAACAAAATGTAAAGTCAATAGCATGCTTCCTGTATAAGAAATATGTGTTTTATTTTCGGTTGGGCTCATTTTATTTTGTGACTCTTATTTTAAAATTATAGATGGTCCCTGACTTAGGAGGGTCTGACTGAAATTTTTTTCTATTTCACTATGGCTTGACAGTGATGCTCAGAGCAGAAACTGCATTCAGGTTTGGATCTCTTCTTGCGTTAGTCATACGTGGTGTGATCTCTTGGGACTCACTGGGCGGTGGCAGTTCTGCAGCTCCTGCTCGGTCGCACAAACGCACAGGGAAACCTCAGGACTCCAGAGCGCACTGCATTGCTGAGCTATGATCCTGGGTAGGACAGGTATATTAAATATCTTTTCAATTGAGGGTAATTTCAGCTTAGAATAAACGGATCAGGACACATCCCCATCATATGTCAAGAAGCATCTCTACAACGAGATTAAAAACTTAGACTGGCCATTAACGGCACACATAATTCAATTCCATGTAGCTGCACTGGTTCATTTTTCTTCTGCGTCCTCTTCAAACTTGTCTCACCTATTTTTATGGCTGCTTTAATAGTCTGAACCTATCTTGGCCACTGGCTATTTTATTTCTTCTCCAACTGTCTTGCTAAAGTACATTCACAATCACTTCCTGCTTCCTTTCTGATCCTTTCATGGTGGCTTCCCGTATTTGCATTCTTTCCCCTATCTCAGTTCAACAAACCTAGGCTCCTTCTTGTGCAGTACTCAGCCATAAATATCTAAAAAACAAAATAAAATAAAAAAATTCAATCTAGTTTCTTACACGAAATTAAGGACAATTGCCTCGAAGCACCATAATTGTTTGGCTCATTAACTATTTGGATTAGATAGAGACAAAAATTCAATTGAGAGCTAACAATCTGTGGGGCTTTCCTTATTTCTGGTTGTCTTTGTCCTGGTCACATGTGACACAGCCAGGATGACAAGTCTCTAAGCACCTAGGAGGAACGAGTACCTTGCCCTCATGTTTGTAGCCCTAACCTAAGGTTCTTGTTGCTCTTTAGTTTTTCTGGACCCTGGATGGCTCTCTTCAAAGTCACAGTACATCCGCCTATCCTTTTTAACCAGCCTCGAAGATTCTGACACATCCCTGGCATACCCAAGCTATCTTCCAAGTCTTCTCTGCTCTGAACAGACCTGAATTTTCCAGCCTTAAAAAACTGTCCATAAAATCCTCATCCAGCTTGCTGCCAACAGGGCACAAGATGAAGACAGAGAGATAGCCAGATCAGATGGCACCTGCCACTCTGCCACTAAGCCAGCAACATCCCCATGGGACCCGGTTCCGGTCTGCATCAGTTATCCTTTGGGTACCAAGGAGATGCATGCAGTCTCAATGACAGACTACTGAGGCATAATTCTTTCGACTGAAAACGAGTCTCTGGAATACACACTGAATACACATACGCAAGCACATACAGTCCTGGGAGCCTCGCTATGACTGCATTAGAGGTGTTTAAAATGGAGAGCAGCTTGGAATCTAAACCTTGCTTTAGAATTCAGCTCAGGATCTGTGATCTCTGTGACCTAAAGCACTCCCTTTGCAACTTTGGGGTTAGCTACTCGCTCTCTTAAGTCATTCTCTATCCTCTTCTGCCTCGGGACACTTCGGATATTTTTAAAATTCCTCTCTTTCTCACACATGGCTCATTTAATCCCACCAGCCAGGGGTCCTTAGGTGAGCCTCATGTCTTGCAGAAGTGGACAGGGATACGGGCTGCTCATCTCCTGCATCTGTACCAGCCGAGCCAGGAAAGCTGTCAGAGGGGAAATGATCTCCCCAGCAAGATGGTGCAGGCTTTGGGAGGACAAGGTGTTTGCATGTATCCTTAGGTAAAACAGGTGTGTCCCTTGACCTGACATTTTGGTTTCGGAAACATTCATCTACAGGGGCCTGGGGATATCACCTAGCATGTGCAAAGCCTTGGGTTTGATCCTTAGTACCACAGAAAAAGAAAAAGAAAAAAAGATTTACCTATATGTAATTATAAAAGAAAATACAAAGATTTTTAAACATGGGATTACAAAGCAAAATAAGAAAGTCATCCTGAAGGAACTTACACTATGCATCTATCTGCAGGGGAATGGTTAATAAACTCTGGACATGCCTGCTTTGTAAAGGAGACCATTCTACAAAGATACATAAAAACCACCACCTTGCTAGCTCTGGAGGAAAGGGGAAGAAGCCAGAAAGGACTTTAGTTTTCACCTTAAGTCTTTTATTACTGTGAGATTTTTTTTTCTTTGCTAGAAACTGGCTCTTTTTAAATTAAGCTGGTTGGGTTCATGCAGCTGATATACCACATACTTCATTTAACATTGTTAATCTTTGTTAATCAGGACAGAAAACCCGGGTACAAACAGAAACTCTACAGAGCAGATACACGCTGAAATGTGCTTGCATTAGTAGCTGATGATTTAATTATTAAACCCAGATTCTCAGAAGATCAGGGTTTTCTCCTAAGGCCCCAACTCTGCCTGTTACAGCCTCTTCTGTAATCTGTGAGTCTCCATTTAGCCATCCCTCCGGGCTAAAGATGTGTGTTTAGTTTTACTCAGGAGGAAAAAAAAAAAAAAAAAACACCACAAAACCCTTTGGGTTAAAAACCACCACCACCACCAAGAGCGAAGCCCAGGCCCGGTGTGGGATGCGCTGACTATCTGGGTCTGCAATCCAAGCTGTAGGCTTTTAATAAGCTCCCCAGGTAATTCAGATGTCACTGGCACTGCCTCCTGCACAGCAGAAGGAACTACGCTTTGTACATACCATCCCAGCCAGCAAACAGCAACACAGAAATATTTCGTGAACAAAAGCACTCATGACTGTTCCACTCCAGGATTTAAAACCAACTGCGTCTCAAGCACTGAGGTGGGGTTTGGAGCTGGTCCAGGGGGTGGCAAACCCAGTCCTGCCCTGATCCCCTCCTCGGAGATCAGGGTGCAAGCCGGACAGCTGTCTTAGGCACTGAGGGGAGCTCAGGTAGAGGGGGCCAGTGTTTCTCAGGTTTGGGCTGCTGCCACCCCATCTAGGCTGGGCCTAGACCACAGGGCATCTGGTGGGCATCTCAGGGGCAGACGTGGTCATCTGGGTCTCACAGCCTCCATTCTCCCTCCACTCCTATGCTCAACTACAGCCTGAAGCCTTTGGGCTGGCTTGGTATTTTCCAGCCAGCTCACTGCAAGATCAGCCCCTTCTCACCTTTCCCCACCCCAGTCCTAGTGAATCTGATTCTCTAACAAAAGTTCTGTGTCTTAAGCCACTGCCCCAGTTATTCTTGTAAACAGGGAAGTCCCGGAAACACCAATGCAGGTCAAACTCCTGCTTTTAAGGTAAAGGCAGGCCCAGGGAGTTAGGTCATTTCTCCCAAGAATTTACAGCTGGGAGACTTAAACCATGATGAGCTAATTCCTTCCTTCTAGACCAATACTGTTTCTGTTTAATCATGACAGCCTGAGTATCTTCGAGGTTTCTGATTAACCATGATGAGGCCATTAAGTGAGTGAGTAATGAAGTCTGAGCACAGAGCGTGGGTCTGAAGGTGCCACTGGTTGAAAGGATAACAGGCAGGGTGGAGCTGTCCATACCAACCTCCCTTCTCCACCCAGCGCTCTTTCACTTTCAGATTAGGTATGAGCAGTATCTGCCTGTCTGCTAGAGACGTCACCCCAGCGCCACACAGGCACAAGCAGGGGAAGCAGGAACACAGGATGATTCAAAGTACTCGGCATTTCCCGGTCCCACGTTAGGACCCTCAGCAAAAGAACTCTCCTAAGCACAAGCTCTGGGTTCCAGCAACAGTCTGAACCCTGGTGCGGCAGGAGACGGAGCAGCGCGGCTGCTACTGAGACTCCTCAGGGGGGCCTGGAGCCAGAATCCCTAACCCTGGAAGGAGGCTGGGAAACGACCCCCAGCCCGAGGCTCACACTGCAGCTTTGACTCCGGGAGCGCGCAATCCAGTTATAATTGCCTGTAATTGGGCCTCCCACTCGGCCTCACGATTTCCAGCTGTGATCAGTTCCCCAAAGGATATGCGGTATTTCTTTTCTACCCTTAAAATCAGAATCCACTCTGGTTAGATTCCTATCACAACTATTTTAATTTTTTAACATTCTGAGATATAAACCAGATGAATGAATGTGTGAATAAATCAATGAAAACAAAGATGCAATGGATTAAAAAAATAAGCACTGATCTCTATGATCTTAATGATAACCTCGAGGGATTCAGATTTTTAAGGAAGACAGATGCTGACTGGGAAAACCTTTCGGTTGCAGGGTGCAGGGTCCCCGAAACCCATGCATCTGGTCAGACATTTTCTAGGCTCTGATTTTTATCTTTCTTGGCATGCTCGACTCTGTTAATAAAGTCACAACCCCTTGTTGCCATGGAACCCAATCAGACATGAAGTCTGTTACTATGACTTCCCTGCGGGTCTAAAAAAAGACCTAGTGACCAAAAGACCAGCTTTAAAAAATTTTCACAACAAAAACAAAAATCAAAGTAAGGCAATGAGATCCACTAGCCTTCACATGCACTGACATTTAGGCTTCCACAAAGCAGGCTGACCTGAACTCTCGAGCCAAAGCTAGCCACTGTTTTATAAAAATTTCTTAGCTGGGACTTTCCGAAAGGAGATGATTTTGTAAAATACCTGGCAAAAAGAGTAAAAATGTTCTTAGAATTTCTTCCATTTTGTTCTCTTTGAGGCAAGCTTTCTGAAATTCAAGTCACTGTTTAGCAAACATATGTCAATCAGCAGCTACCAAATTGCAATATTCATTTCCACCAATACTTAATTTTTGCCAAGAGCTCATTACTTCTCTGTAAAGAAAAGAGATTCTAAACAATACAATCAATCCTGTGTTCTACCGTACTGGAGCTGGACTAAATCTGTAGAGAAAAAAAAAAAATCTGAGGCTAATAGCAGAGCTATTTAAGGAAAGAGAATTAACATTTGTTGAGTGCCTACCATGAGCCGGGCATTTCTAAGTCACAAGGAACCCTACAATCCAGGCATTGCCATCTGTTTTGCAAAGAAGGGCTTGGGAGCCCGCGAGCGTTGCTGGGTAGCTCCCTCAGACTCCCGTGCGTGTGTGCAGTGGTGCTTGGCTCCCAATACCACAGGTCTTCACTCATTCAACCACCACCGATTTCTGGCCTTGCAGGTGGTCTGTGTTTTGTCAGGCTTCTAGTTCTTTATGAGAGAATTCAGTCTGTAAAGAGGCCATGGAATCTATCTTCACTGGCACACAGACTAGTTCTGACGCTGCCCATCTTAATGACCAGCGCATCTACACTGCAGCAGTCACGCTCCTGGGAGAATCATGAGCCAACATCCTGTGCGCCTGAGACAACACAGGGCCAGGTACCTGTTACACCCTTGCCGGGGCTACTGCACTGCCCAGGGCCTTCCTGCCCCGAGGGACAGGTGACAGGAGGAGCTTTCGGCTCTGGGCACCTGTTCCTGTATGGTGTCAGCGGTGAGCGAAGTCGAGCTAAGCAAACTCACAGTGGTTACCCTAACCTGATTCTGTACAAAACGCTTCAAAAGATGACTGGCATGTGGCAAACCGTGAGACTGCAGTTTGAAGTTACAGCATTATTTCTGCTAGCCGCTCGGCTGAGGATATTTTACCTAGCTGCTTCTATAATGAATACAGCAAGTACTTTCAATAAAGGAAAACTGTAAAACCAGCACAATGAGGTGCCACTTCACACACACAGGAAACGCCGTAATCAAATGATAGGGAAAAAGTGCTGGTGAGGATGTGGAGAAATCGGAACATCTTACAACGCTGGTGGGAATACAAATCAGTGCCACCACTTTAGAAAACACATTAATCAAAGAATTAACTTAAGGCTCAGCAATCCAGAATAGATAGTGTTTAAATTTTTCAAATGTATTGCAGTAAAAGACACATTGCCATTAACTCCCTTTAAAACACTCCCCTCACACTAACATCTAGAATATACAAAGAACTCAATAAAATCAGACTCCCCAAATGAAAGACCCAATCAAAAATGGGAATATGCTGGGCATGGTGGTACATACCTGTAATCCCAGCACTTAGGAGCCTGAGGCAGGAGGATCATCAAGACTTCGAGGTCAGCCTGGGCTACATAGTGAAGTAAAGGCCGACCTGAACTATGTAATGAAACCCTGTCTCAGTAAAATAAAATAAATAAAATAAAATAAGTAATTTGAAATGAATAGCCACTTCTCAAAAGAAGCAGTACAAATGGCGAATAAGGTTAGGCCATGAGACAATCCTCAGCATCTTTGGCCATTGCAGAAATGAAAATTAAAACAACACTGAGATTCCACTTTGTTCCAGAAAGAATGGCTGCCATTAAGAAATTAAACAGGCCCCCCAAATTCAAAGACCCAATCCAAAAATGGGCATCTGAGATGAACACACTTCTCAGATGAAGAAATACAAATGGCAAATAAATACATGAAGAAATGTTCAACAGCACTGGTCATTCGAGAAATGCAAATTAAAACACTGAGATTCCATCTCACTCCAGAAAGAATGGTTGTCATCAAGAAATCAACTGATAACAAATGTTGGCGGGGCTGTGGGGAAAAAGGAACCTTTCTCCACTGTTGGTGGGAGTGTAGACTGGTACAACCACTATGGAAATCAGTATGGAGATTCCTCAAAAAACTAGGACTGGAAGTCCCATTCAATCCAGCTATTCCTGTTCTGGGTCTTTTCCCAGAAAAACTGAAAATGTCATGCCACAGCAATATATGTGCACCCATGTTTATAGCAGCACAATTTGTAATAGCCAAATCTTGGAAGCAACCCAAATGCCCATCAACCACAGAATGGATAAAAAAGACACGGTATTTTTATACAATGGAGTATTACTCAGCTATAAAGAAGACAACCTTGAGAATTTTATAGATAAATGGAGGCAACTTGAGACTATACTCATAAGTGAAATAAATCAGATTCACATTTGTAAATATCATATTGTCTTCCTAGTGTAAAAAATAAGTAACAATAAAAAACTGAAAGAGTAATAAGATCCAAAATGTACAAAAGATATTATAACAATGACAGAGAAACAAAGTGCTCAAAGGGAAAGAACAACTGGGATAGGGAAAAGGAGAAATGGAAGAAAGGAAAAGATTATATGTATGTGGGTTTACACATATAACTGTATGTACGTATATGTGTGCAAGATAGATGACTCTACTACTGATCTCTGTTAATTCATCAAATCGAACAGTTTGTGCTGTCATTGTTTGATTATTTGATCATTACTTATTTTTTATGCCTAGATCTTGTAACCTGAACAACTACTTCTAAGATAACAATACGGAATGTATTAACTAGTGTTGATTTCTTATTGTTGTTTTGTTTTAGTTTTTGTTTTGTTTTTTCTTTGAAATTTTGTATTATTTCTATCCTTTTTCCTGTTTTTTTTTTTTACATTAAAAAAAAAAGAAATCAAACAGCAACAAGTACTGGTGAGTCTGCAAGGGGTAAAAAGACCCTTCTGCACTGTTGGTGGGAATGTAAACTAGTATAACCACTACAGAAATCTGCATGGAGATTCCTCAAAAAACTATACTACAAATTCCATCTGACCCAGCCATACCTCTTCTTGGTGTCTTCCCAAATGAGTTAAAGACCTCATGCTATAATGATACATGTATACCCAAGGTTACAGCAGCACAATTTGTAACAGCTAAATTATGAAAGTGGTTTACATTGCCCATCAACAGATGAATGGATAGAGAAAATGTGGCATTTATACACAATGGAGTACTACTCAGCCATAGAGAAGAGCAGATTTGAGTCATTTGTATAAAAATGGGATGAAAACACTCGTGTGCCACCCCATATTCACTGGACCTGGCGCTGTGTGACTTCCGGCTCTTCCCCAAAGTTAAAATGATCACTGAAGGAAAAGGTCTTGAATTGATTCAGGACACTGAGGTAACCATGACAGAGCAACTAAAGACATCATGAAAGAAGACTTCCAGAACCACTTCTCAAAGAGGCAAGGATGACAGGACAAGTGTGCCTAAAGAGAGGAGTAGTATTTTGAGGGGGATTAATGGCAGTTGTCTTTTACTGCAATCTATTTTCTTTTAATGGAAACACCCGCTATAGTTTTTGATTACGTCTTGTATACCCAAGAAAAATAAATAGGTACGCGCATTCAAACCCTTGTACATAAATGCTCATACGGCATCATTCTTAGTAGCCCCAAGTGGAAACAGCCCGAATGTCCATCAGTTGATAAAATGTGGTCATACAGCCATACAATACATACTTAGCCATAGAAAGAGCTGATTTGTGTTGCATCATGAATGAACCTGGAAAACAGTGCACTAACTGAAAGAAATCACACGTAAAGGTCCCTGCAACACATGATTCCATGAAGAGAACAGGCAAATCCAGAGACAAAAAGCACCCCCAAAGCTGCCGAGGTGTGGGGCTTGGGTGGGTGGAGGGGGAGAGTGATTGTTAAGGACTGTCTTTCTGGGGTGGTGAAGAAAATGCAAAATTGATTCTGCTGATGATTACACCACTTTGCAGATATACTAAAAAAAAAAATCATTCCATTATATACTGTAATAAGACTATGGGATGTAAATTGTATCTCAGTAAACTTTTTCTTTTAAAAGGAAAACAACAGCTTGAGGGGTCTCAGTTGTTCAAATAAGCAACAAATAGCCCCACAGACCAGACCACCCAAATTTGGCCGGGTTACCCTGCAGCTCTCAGGGTCGCCATGCCTGATAAGGAAGCAAAGCTCCTGCCTGAATCAAATGTTTTCTCCCTCCTGGTGCGAAGGAATCTATGGTTCTCCTCTGAGGGAAACACCCCTGGAAGAAAAGCTCTTGGGGAAAGATCAGACCCCTGTGCCTGCGGGCCGGGACCCATCCTGCTCCCTCTCTGGTTCTCTCCTTGACCCCAGCCTCCATCAGTCCCCGAAACCCTGCCATATGTAGGGTGTGATGCTGGACCATTGCCGTTATCTCTACTTCTTGAAAGAAGCCACCTCACGTGAAAGCAGGAATCCTTCCCATTGTCCAGATGCAGAAAGCAACTCAGGAGAAGACACATGGTGACCACAGCCACACAGCTGCAAAGTGGCAGAGATAGGATTTGAACTCAGATCGGGAGTCTAAGCTGCTTCTCTTATTCCTACAGCCGTTTTGCAAAGTAGGTCCCTGGGCATGGGCACATCCTGGGGTTCCACGAATTTGTTACAAACAATTTAACATGCTGTGTTTGCTTAGATGGTAAGATGGTAAAGAATATTAATTCAGCAGCACTTGAGGGAACACAGAGACAGCCGTCCAGTCCTCAAGGACGGCCCCGGAGTGTCCAGGCCTCTTGTTTTTCTTGTGCTGGGCCAGGTATCAGTCGGCCAATAAGGAGAGGCTGTAGTCCACAGTATTTCTTTCCTAGAGCAACTCCAACAAAGTACAAATTGTGGGGTTTTCAACATCAGAAATCTTCCCCCATGGTTCTGGAGGTAAGAAGCCTGAGGTCAAGGTGCAGGCGGGCCCACGCTGCTCTGCAGAAGCCGGGCCAACAACCACGCGCGCTTCCCTCTTACCTTCTGGTGGTTCGAGGCACGGGCTGCTAGACGCATCACTTAACCCTGGTCTTCGCAGCCTGGGTCTGCGTGTGTTTTCCCTCTGTGCCTATCTGACCCCATGTCCCAGCTCTCCCCAGTAAAAGCACAACAGTCACAGTAGACCGGAGTCCACCCTGCTAACTTCATTTTAACTTGACTGCCTCTGTAAAGACCTCGCTCCCAAGTGAGGTTGATTGTGAAATAGTGGGGATTCACATCTTCTTGGGGACAGAGTTCAACCCATAGCACTGGCTTTAACAGTGCTGAGGGAGGGCACATGGCCTCACGGTGAACAGTCACACACACAACTTTTCTGACAGAGGAAAAGTTGTGCGAAGATTACACCCACCCCCCGTAGGTGGTGGGAGTGTTTAAACTCATCCAAAAACCTGGCTCAACGTGGTCCCTACTCTCCGGGCCTTGTAAGGCCTAACTGACCCAAACGGCAACTTCATTTAGTACTGATTTCAGTTATTACCTGTATACTTTGCACATATATACTTTGATATTTTCATCATAAAACATCAAATGGAACATTTCCTTACAATTCTTATAAAACCATCCGAGTAACTTTATTCTTAAAGAACACCTCAGTAGAAACACCAATTAGTATCTTCGAACAAATGTTTTTCTACACGGCAGTAGCAGGGCGAAGATACATTTTAAAAAATGGAAATAAGAGCACATGTCTTCCTTAATGAGACTTATTGAAATAAAAAATGGAGCCAAGGCCTTAAAGCAATCATCGGATGTACTTAAACATTGAACTGTGAAGAGAAAACGTCCTGCTGTCTTGTTGAAACGTGTGAACTCAAATACTAGTATCTACGCATGCATTTCTGAACACATTCTTCCCTTCTTTCCTTGTCTCCTCTCCTCTGTTATCCACCCAAGCACCTATTCTGCATTACATGCCAAGACCAGCAAGGCGAGGCCTGCACCCTGCAGGGTAGTGCTCCTTGGGCACCGCAACATTTACCACCACAGGTCTTCCCTCTGCCACTGCTGAGAAACGCTCTCCTTGGGTCTCAGTTTTAAGCTGCCTCCCAGCCTCCTTCCTGATTTATTTTTTGACACCGCACTTAACACCATTTTTACACACTGTGTACTATATTTTACCTATGAGTCTCCTTGCCCTACTAGGATGGCAGCAGGGGATTTTGCTTTGTTCCTAGGGACGCCTGGGACATATGTGCCAAACGAGGCTGAAGCGGAAGTGCTACAGGCACAATCCACACGCGTGTGCTGACAAACAGACTCCAGCCTGGCATCTCCACATACTGCACGCCTGACTCGGGGAGGGTGGGTAGGGAGGAGACGACCGGGAGGTGGGAAGAAGCCAACCCAAGGGGGAAAGAGAGTTCATCCTAAATTCAGCACCATGGAGGGGCAGCTGATAAACTCCTTTTCCACGTCACAGGTGGGGACATAGACACCACCAACGTCGACGCCAACAAGACAAGCACTCATGGTCTTCTCTTATGGCCAAGAGTCCCAGAGCAGGCAACCTCCACGTGTCCTAGGAGAAGAGCATCTCTCAAGCCACAGTGTTAGAGACGAGCAGCAGCCTATGTTTGACTCTTCTGCTCAAGGTGTCTTCAACAAAAAACTACTCAAGAACCAGGGTGCTCAAGGAGGTCCTCGTGGTCGCTACATAAGCTCCACCAGTTTGCACAAGGGCTCTTCCATTACATGAGTCTCTTCTACCTCAGGGGAACCTCACCAGAGCTACTAAAAGGAAACCACAAGGGCCCACTTTCCTGGAGGTCCCAGAGACTGCAGGAGTGAGATAGTCTAAGCGTCTCGGGCCCCACGAGAGGCATAGAAACAAGAAGATGCTAGAAGGTCAAGTTGCAGAAATTGCCAAAACAAGAAAAATGGAATACTTTCTGAGGGAGGTGTCTAAGCCACAGGATGTATAATGTCTCCCAAATGCATCCTCATTCTAAGTGATCAGATTGGGGTGAAGGGGATGAATAGTGACAAATAATAATAGTAATGGGAAAGCCATGAATGCGTGGCTTTTGCAAAATCCTAAAGATTATCTTTCAGTCCTGAAATGCTATGGAGGGACTAAAATCACTGCATGATCAGCTCCAGAAAGCAAATAAAGCCCCACTGAGAGGTGGTAGTGTAATTTCTTGAGTTTGCATCAGTCTGTTTTCTGTAGTTAGCAAAAAGGTGACGGATTTGGGTTACAAAGGCAGTGTTTCACTATAAAAACCTACTGGTTGCCATGACAATTAGCTTCCCCGTTCCTCCCTTTCCTGCAGCATCCCTTCCTCCATCTGAGTCAAATCAAAGAATCTATCTGTGATGCCCAGAATTTAGTATTTTCTTTGCATGAGGGTATAAAAAGATACATAACACATATTCAAAAATATGTGTCAAAGAGCTATCAGAAGGGAACCAAACCCTTGAAAATTGGTCCCATTCATCCTCCTCTCCCACCACTGTCCTATGAACCACAAGAAACACCCCTGCAGGTGGCTACAAGGATGAAGGGAGGAAAAGCAGAAAGGCTTAGCAGCTGATACCACTGCTCTGGTCCAGAGACTAGCGGGGGGTGGGCAGGGCCAGTGCATCCCAGAGAGCTCCCTGTCACACTGCAGTGCCACCATTCATTACCAGGCCTGTCCTCCCCAGTCTGTGCTCCTCAAGGAACTGATCTCAGCCTTGCAAAGTGCCAGGCACACAGTTTGGCACTGAGGACTGTGAAGGAAGCTTTGGCACAGTGTGACTTCTCCTTGCATTGTTTGCAGAAATCACGCTGGGCCTGGCCTGTTGCAAACTGGCGCTGCCTGAGGAGAAAGCCCAGGGGAACTCCAGAGTTGGGTCACCTACAACCCAGCGCTGCCACCAGCTGCCACAGGTTGTGACCACTGACCCAGAGTAGGAGCCAAATGACAAGCAAGTTAGATGGCCATGGCATTGATGTGATTTATCTTTTCCTTCTCAGGACAAAGGCTGCTTGTGTAAATGCACAGTAAGGTCAAATGGAGACTTTCTTAGGTAGACTTTCCACCATCAGTTAGCACATGTGCACACTGGACAACATTGAATTGCAAAGTATGGTTGTTTTAGAAAAGACAGGAAGATATGAAAAGTCCTGAGAAGAAAATAAAACACCCAGCATTCTACCACCCAGGGGTACAGGTGACACTGCCTATCCTTGTGCTGCTGCATCACTTATCTGCTCAGATGTGCACATGCAAAGGCTCAGGAGAGCTGATCAGCCTGGGTTTCTGGCCTTCTCACTGAGTGGTATAGTTAATTCCTTTTGAGCCTCAGTTCCTTGCTCATAACATGAGTGTGATTTATCTACTTAATACTGCTAATTGTTTTAACCCAGGTAAAGTTTCTATCGCACACAGTGCCAGCACAAAATACCTACTCATCTATGTTTTCTTTACTAATATTCTACTTGCAGATATCATTTTTAAAAGAAAAAATGATTCTGTCTAAGGTCAACTTCCCTAATTAATATAGATGTGAAAATCCTCAGTAATAAGATACTGGCGAACAGAATGCAATAAATTATGAAGAAGATTATATACCATGACCAAGTAGGATTCATCCCAGGAATGCAGGGATGGTTCAACATATGAAAATCCTTAAGTGTAATATACCATAATAACAGAGCTGTTACGGTTAATACATTGTGTCAACTTGCACAGTTTAGAAGTTTAACTGAGAGACTCAGCAGGGAGCCAGGGTTCTTACTTTGTAAATATCCTCATCCTGTGCAAAGGAGGGCAAGGACATTTTGTGAGTGTTACACCCACCCTGAAGTATTTGGTAGGGGGGTGGCCTGTGTACAATTTAAGGATAGAGAAGAGGCTTGCCTTTTTCTCTTTTTTGCTCTGGCTGCTGCCTTGAAGTGTTGCCATGCCACTCTGCTTTGGAGCCAGCTGACTATGGACTGAAATCTCCAGAACTGTAAGCTAACTAAACTTTTTCTTCCCTAATTTTGGGTGTCAGATGTTTGCCTGAGCAACGAAGAAAAGTAACCAAAACAGAATTTGGTACTGGAGGAGTGGTGTTGTTGCTGTGACTGTACCTGACCATGTGGTTCAAGAGCCTTTGGAAATGGCTTGCGGGAAGAGTTTGGAAAGGTTTGGCTCTGAATGTATAGAGCTGGAACAGCTTAGGCTGTTCTGCAGGGGGGATTCTGGTCAGAGCTCAGGAGACCAGAAGGTTGATAGAGAGCCTGCCAGTAAAGACAAGGCTCAAGAGGTTTCTGCTGGGAAGGACTGCATTGGGTGTTGGACTCCAGTTGATGTATGTTATGGCTTCGCAGAAAGTTTGTCTGCATTTTGCTCATGTCCAGAGACTTTGCCTGAGACTCACATTAAGGATGGTGAACTGATTAATCTGGCAAAAGAAATATCAAGGCAGTTGAATGTTGAGGCCATGGCATGGCTATTGTTGAGGGCTTTTAGCCAGATTTATATTGCAAATCAAGAGCACAGAGCCCAGCAGGGTGATCTGAAACGTGAGTTTGGCCAGAAAGGATGCTCCAATAAAGCTATGGACTTTAAAGATAAAGTTGAGAGCTCGATTGCTGAGGAACAGAGAAATAGAAAAGATGGCCTGAAGGCAGTGCAAAAAGTAGCAAGTCTTGAACCTTTGCAGCTTCCAAACTGCAAAAGTAGAAGACTTTGCCTTGAGGAGAAAGCCTCAGAGCACCATGTTCCAGAATGTTGGCAGAGGCCCCATGAGGTTCCAGGATGGCGGCAGCATAGAGAATCTGTTCTTCACAGTCGGGTTTGGGGTGCCCAGTGATCCAGGCGCTTGACCCCTACAGCCTGAGGAAAAAGAGAGAGGAAAGCCTGGCTAGTGCTCCAACTAGCTGCAGATCTCGGCAGCATGCACGTGGTGCTGGTTTTAGGTGAACACAAAATGCACAAGCTCAGGGGTTAAGAAGGCTTCCACCCCAATTTCAGAGGGCCTGGGAGGCCAGGCAGTGTGCCCCTGAGAGGGCAGTATGTGAAACTGTGAGTGTGAAGCCAAAGGTGCACCAGAGACCCCAGATGTTTGGAAAAGCCAGGAACGTGGGTCATCTAAGGAAACCTGCAATGGGGGAGCAGAGCCAGCACAAGAGAGATGCCATGGGATCAGTGACCACTAGAAGTGCCATAGGGGTGGAACCACACAAGCCCTTTGGAGCTCATAATTTGCCACAGATTGCTTCAGATGCTGGACAAGCAACTATAGGATTTAACATTTACCCTGCTGATTTTGGACTAGTTTTGGTCCCAATGTTTTGTACCCTCCTGTTTGTAACTTTTGGAATGAAAATGTTTATCCTGTGCCCTTGCATGCTGCAAGTATTTAACTTTGTTTTCATTTGCACAGGGGCTTGCAGCTAAGAGTTTGCCTTACATTTCAGAGATTTGGGACTTCTGGGACTTTTCAGCAATGCTGAAACTGTTTCAATGCTCAGACTGCTAGGACTTTGGCAACTCTTGCAGATGGACTAAATGCCTTTTGCATAAAGGGATGTGCACGAGTCTTTGGGTGTCCAAGGACAAAATGTTGTTTCTAATGTAATGTTGATTGACTTACTGCTGGTTCTTAAGGATTGTTAAAGTTGTGTTATAATGTTCAAGTTGCAAAATGGTAAGAATTAGCATATCTTGGTGTCTGGAGGCGGCTTTAAAGAAGTATGTCTGGTTGCCAAGTTGACCAGGGGTGGATGTTATGGTTAATACATTGTGTCAACTTGCACAGTTTAGAAGTTTAACTGAGAGACTCAGCAGGGAGCCAGGGTTCTTACTTTGTAAATATCCTCATCCTGTGCAAAGGAGGGCAAGGACATTTTGTGTGTTACACCCACCCTGAAGTGGGGGAGGGGTTGCTGAGTACAATTTAAGGGTAGAGAAGAGGCTTGCCTTTTTCTCTTTTTTTGCTCTGGCTGCTGCCTTGAAGTGTTGCCATGCCACTCTGCTTTGGAGCCAGCTGACTATGGACTGAAATCTTCAGAACTGTAAGCTAACTAAACCTTTTCTTCTGTAATTTTGGGTGTCAGGTGTTTGTCTCAGCAAGGAAGAAAAGTAACCAAAACAAGAGCCAAGGACAAAAACCACATGATCATCTCAATATATGCTTGAAAAGCATCTGACAAAGTCCAACACCCACTCATGATAAAAACTCTATAGAAAATTGGAATAGATGGTCTTTATCTCAATCTAATAAAAGCCATCGATGACAAACCAATAGCCAACATCATACTAAATGGACAAAAACTGAAAGCTTTTACTCTAAAATCAGGAACAAGACAATGATGTCCACTGTCACCACTCTTATTCAATATAGTTCTGGAAACATTAGCCAGAGCAATTATACAAGAGAAAGAAATAAAAAGAGTAAGGATACGAAAGGAAGAAGTTGAATTATCCTTGAGGATGACACAATACATAGAAGACCCCAAAAACTGCACCAAAAGACTTCTAGATTTAATAACCAAATTCAGTAGCATAGCTACATACAAAGTCGACACTCTAAAATCAATAGGCTTCTTGTACATGAATAACAAACTCACTCAGAAAAAAATTAGGGAAACAAGACCTTTTAAATTAGCATTAAAAAAACTGAAATACCTAGGAATCAATCTAATGAAGGAAATAAAAGACCTCTACTTTGAAAAATACAGTACTCTGAAAAAGGAGATTAAAGAGGCTATCAGAAAATGGAGCCAGATGTGGTGGCTTCCAGCACTTGGGAGGCTGAGGTAGGAGGATTGTTTTGAGTTCGAGACCAGCCTGGGTTACACAGTGAGTTCAAGGCCAGCCTGAACTGCATAGTGAAACCCTGTCTCAAAAAAAAAAAAAAAAAAGAAAGAAAGAAAAAGAAAAAGAAAAAAAGAAAAAAAAAGGAAGACAGATATCCCTTGCTCTTGGGTAGGAAAAACCAATATAATGAAAATGGCTATATTTGCAAATTATACAGATTTAATGCAATCCCAATCAAAATTCCAACAGCATCTCTCGCAGAATTAGGGCAATCCTAAAATTTATTTGGAACTAGAAGAGACCTAGAATAGAAAAGGCATTTCTGGGCAACAAAGGCAAGGCAGAGGGCATTGGAATTCCTGATTTAAAATTATACTACAGAGCAACCTACTTGGGGCCCCTTCTGTCTCTCTCTCTCAGACAGAAGCTTTGTTTGTCTCAGTAAATGTATTCTGCTCTTTAAAAATTATACTACAAAGCTAATGTAATAAAAACAGCATGGTACTGGGGGGAAAAAAACCCACCACAGACCCGAGGATCAATAGAACAGATTAGAAGATGCAGAAACAACTCCAGACATGTTCAGTCACCTTATCTTTGACAAATGTGCCAAACACCTTCACCAGAAGAAAGATAGCCTCTTTAATAAATGGTGCTGGAAAAACTGGCTCCCCACATTCCAAAGACTAAAACTACACTCATATCTTTCACCATGCACTAAACTAAAATCCAAATGGGTCAAAGATCTAAATATTAAAACAACTGGGTGTGGTGGTGTGTGCTTATAATCCTAATGCTCAGGAGGCTGAGGCAGGAAGATTACTGTAGCACGGGCTACATAGTGAGTTTGAGGCCAGCCTGGACTACTTGGTGAGACCATGTATCAAAAAAATAAAAATAAAAATTAATATTAAAACAGAAACACTAAATTTTCTAGAAGATAGAACAGGTAGAACTCTTGAAGACATTGGTATAGACAAAGACTTTATGAACAAAACCCCAGTTACAAAGGAAATACCACAAAGAATCAATAATTGGGATTTCATCTTATTAAAAAGCTTTTTCACAGCAAGAGAAACCACCAACAGAGTGCAGAGACAACCCACACTGTGGCAAAAATTTTTGTCAGTTTTCCTCAAAGGACTACTATCTAGAATACATAAAGAACTCAAAAAAAGCAGACCCACCCCCCAAACATAAAGACCCAATCCAAAAATGGGCATCTGAGATAAATAGACACTTCTCAGATGAAAAAGTAGAAACGGCAAATAAATACATAAAAAAAATTCAATACTAATGGTCATTTGAGAGGTGCAAATTAAAACAATGCTGAGATTCCATCTCACTCCAGAAAGATTGGCTATTATCAAGAAGTCAACCAGTAACAAATGCTGGTGGGGCTGTGGCTAAAAAGGAACCCTTCTCCACTGCTGGTGGGAGTGTAGACTGGTGCAACCATTGTGGAAATCAGCATGGTGATTCCTCAAAAAACTAGGACTAGAGGTTCCATTTGACCCAGCTATTCCCCTTCTTGGTATCTTCCTGAAAGAATTAAAAGCATCATAACATAGCAATATACGCACACCCATGTTTACAATGGCACAGTTTGTAATAGCTAAATTTTGAAAATAGCCCTAATGCCCATCAACTAATGAATGGATAAAGAAGATGTGAGTTTATATATATATATATACACACACACACACACACACACACACACACATACACAATGGAGTACTACTCTGCTGTAAAGAATAAACTTGAGACATTTATAGCTAAGTGGATCTACCTTGATCTACCATACCCTTAAGTAAAATAAATCAGACACATGTAAATATCACACGGTTTCTCTGGGGTAAGAAACCAAAAGTGTAAATAAGAACCACATAGATATTGATAGATATAGGGAAAATGGGAAGACAATAGATAGATATTGGAAAATGGGAAGAAAATGTTCAAATGAGAAGGGGAGCAATGGAGGGAGGGAAGAAGGGACTAGAAAGAAAAAATGGAAATGAAGTTTTGTAAATAAAGAGGGAAAGAAGGGCTGAAGGGAGGGTAGGAAAATGGGGGAAAAAAGAATCAAGTTATATCATGTACAGGTACAAATTCCCGATGATGAATGTGATCATGATGTATACCTAAAATGTACTAACAAACTTAGTTAAGTAAAAAGAAGAAAAATGGTCCTGTCTATATATAATATCCTTTAAACCTTTTCAATCAACATAAAGGCATGACCTCTTGCCTTTAGGTCAATAAATATGTTTCTAAAAAAATAAATTTCTGTAACATTCATGGTTATAATTCTGAAACACAAGCTTCCACGAGCCAGCAGTTCATCTTTCTAAAATGACCATTTGCCACCACGGAGAATCATCCTGAGAAGGCTATGGGACTTCTCCCCAGAAATGTGCACATCTGTGTGACACATGGAATCCACAGACCCCACAAGGGCTGAACTGGATCCTCCTAAAAAAATCATATTACGCTGAAGTCCTAAGCTTCAGTTCCTCCGAATTTAACTATATTTTAGAATAAGTCCTTTAAAAAGGTAATTATATTAAAATGAGATAATTAGAGTGGGCTCCAATCCAGCAGGGCAAGCAGAGGAAGTCTGGACACAGCATTAGAGGGAAGTTGAAACGAAGAAATCAGACAAGAAAGCCAATTACAAACCAAGGAAGGAGGCCTGGAACAGATCTTCCCCTCGTGGTCCTGAGAAAAAAATCACCTGCAGACACCTGGCTCCCGGACTTCCTGTCTTCAGAAATGTAAAAAAATAAACCCACTGTTTAATCCAAACAGTGTGTAGTACTGTACTTGGATGCAGTAGGTTTAGAAACGGCTCCATCTCAGTATCCATGGTAATATTTAATGTATACCTTTCATATTTGGAAGTAACAAACATTTTAAAAGTAGCAGGCTTACGAATTGACACTCGCCTTTTCAGCATAGCATGCTGCAGTCACATGAGAAAAACATATTCGACCACACCTGATGCCAGTCCTTTCTGTCCACACACACACTTCGGTGCTCTTAAAAATACACGAGCATGACTCATCACTAACAAGGAATTAAGTACTGTTACTCGCCGCGACATGGAATCGAATCGCACAGTGCTGAATGAGAGAGGTAGCACTCAAAGAGGCTGAATACTGCCTGACTCCACAAAAAGGGAAAAGACAAACCCTAGGGACAAAAATCAGTCCATGGATGCCAAGGACTAGAGACGGGAGAGAGGACTAGCAAGGGGCAAGAGGAAACTTTCTGGGGTAATGGAAATATTCTTTAACTATACGTCTATACATTAATTTATAAAACTGTGCACTTAGAAAGGGGGACCTTTACTGCATAAAATGCATTAATAGAAGCAGATATACTAAGTAAGGAGAGCCACAGTAGTGAGTACCTCTGTTCACGGAATATTTATGTGCTGCTGTTTGTTGGCGAGGACAGTGTGTACTAAGCACAGTGTCATGGTTTGATGTCCCCCGAAAGCCTCATTCGGTCACAGGGATTTTATGGAGGTGGCTGAATCAATAGTGTGTGATTGATTCATAGTGCAATGCTGGGATGAAGGGTGATTAAGGGTGGGTGATTGCTGGATCAGTCCACTGATTAGACTGGCACCCTGGCAGACTGGATACTATACAAGGGACAGTAGGTGGCTTGTCTTATTCTCTCCTATTACTTTTGCAGTCTGACACCATCATGCACATTGGCACTCTGCCATGTGCCACTCTACCTTGGAGCCAGCTGATTAAGGACTGAAACCTCTGCAAACTCTGAGCTAAATAAACCTTTTCCCCTTTAACTTTGGGTGTCAGGTATTTTGTCCAGCAATGAGAACTGTAACTAAGGCAAGACGTATGGTTACTTCTGGTGTTCAAAAATTCAACATAACTTTCTACCTGTTTTCAGACAAAATTAAAATGCATACAAACTTTAAACAGATACCATTCAATAGCTATAGGCACACATATACAATCTACCATTAATATGAAAATATCTCTACATTAAAGTGAAGCTCTAAAGTAATCACTATAACTACTCAGGAGAGCTACTGAAGAACAGATGGTAAAGTTGAAGAGCCTCTTTTCCCTGTATTGCCGCAATGTCACTTCTAGGTACGTTGCGCTGTGACACATTCCCACAGGCATAAAGACCTCAGGATCAATCTATCTGTTTACTTTTCAGTGACTGGCTGGACACACACTGATTCATTCATATGCTGACATAATGTGCCAAGTTAAAAACAGGGAAGAAGGTGGGCGAATTATTAAAATACCAGTTTGAAAAAACAGCAATTACATAGGATGCCATTTATATAAAATTTTACTACAGAAAACAACGTATTGCTTATTCATTCATGCGAGGTGTAAATACGCTAAAGAATGATACACGGTAACTTCAGATCAAGAGACTACACAGAAGCAGGAAGACACAGCACCCAGACAATGACCTCTGATCGAGGACCATTTATTTCATAAAACAAGTAACTGAAATTTGATGCAACTAAGGCAGAAGGTGAACATCTGTTAAGTCTGGGAGATGGGAATATTTTTCAAAATTCTTTTTTCCATGTTTGAAGGATATATTAATTAGAAATGTATTTGTCTACCTACTATTTTTTATGGCTTGTGTCCAGATGTCCCCTCAAACCCTCATGCAGTCATAGGTGGGGCTTTTTCAGAGGTGGGTGGATCTAGAGTGTATAATACTAAAATTGATGCGTGGTGCAAAGCTAAAATCAAGGGCACTAGAATTAAGTGTGAGTGCTGCCCACCCTTAACAGCCGAGGTTAAATAAAAGGAACAAAAAGACACTGTTATGGTCCCTTGTTTATTTCACTGTCTTCCACCAAAGCTGTCTCTCTTCAATGTCTGTCTGCCATGACACCGTGCCTTGGAGCCAGGAGGTTACAGAATGACACCTCTACGCGCTGGGAGCTAACTCAACCTTTCCTCCTTTAACTTCGGGTGTTAGGTATTTTGTCTCAGTGATGAAAAAACACATCTGAGACACTACTCAATCAGCACCATCTGGGCACTGGTTTGATGTGGGTTTTCCCGGAGCTCAGGGCAATCTCTGTGAAACAGCTGCCTTCTGATGGGCCGTTTCATTACCTTATCACTCTGGAATCTGATGTCACCGCATGTATGTCCATAGGACATCATTAACTTCAACCTTAAATTAAAGTAAACAACCCAAGCAATCGTAAACCTAAGAAAATTAAAATCCACTGAGGGTTTAATAAGTTAGTAGCCCTCGGAAAGCAGCCAGGCTCCTTTCAGGCTACTGTATAAATAAACTAAGAAACGACTATTTTTTTTTAAATTACTTAATAACAAAGTAACTGTGATTTTTTTTTTTAGTAACTGTGATTTCTGAAATGTTTCTAAGTATCTAAAAACATAAGATATTCTTTGTATTTAGAATTGTCTCTTTGTCTTTCAATAGTATACGTATTATTCTCATTTATTAATCTATTGCTCTTAAAATTATTCCAACACAAATTATTTTAAAACTGAGGATTTAAAGAAAGCCAGAAGCATACAATGTCTACTCCATTCATTTCCTATTTCCTTAAAAAAAAAAAGTTATGGGAAAAAATCTGTGTTGGAAGGTGAACTTTGCATAAAATTGCCCTTAAATAGCAGTAAGGCTCAACACCTCTTGCTTTATGTCTCTCTCTAAAAATAAGTGTTTAATGTGAGCCCTGAGTACTTGAAAAACTTTCTTGCTATTGGCTCATTCTAAATGGCCAAAATGCTTGTGCGAATTCCTCGGTACTTGAGTTTAACGTGCCCTACCCACCCTGCAGCAGAGCACTTGTCCTAAGTGTCCCCTCTGATCCCTGGGAGGGCACGAATGAGCCAGCTGGTGAAGGAAGGCTCTTGCTGTCACTCTGGCGCCCGCACACCCAGCGGGTGCCAATGCTGAGGGTACTTCTGAAGTGTCCAATGCATGAGGGAAGCTTTGGCTGGATTTATGCAGCAAATATTACTTGATAAGCTGCTTAGGTCGGTAGGCTTTTACAAACACGGCTTTTCTGGACAAAAGCACATGGAATAAAACCATGTTCCCTGCACCCCTGATGTGCTCTTGGATCAGGGTATAAAATGTTAAGTGTTGCTTTCTGGGCACAGCCAACAGTTTAAATGCCTGCGTCAGATGCAAAGATACAGGTGGAGGGCTCTGTAATTATCACAGGTGCACATCACACTCTCTAACTAGTGAGTGATTTAGCAAGACACAGGACTAACATACAAATCAGGACAATTAGGCCAAATAAACAGCCTACTGCCTCCAAAGCTGAAGTCTTGTAATATTCTCAACGCTAACTCAAGTAACAAATCAACTTAAAATTTCAGTACAGAGCCCAGTTCAAGGATCCTAAATATATTTACCAAGTGAAAGAAGGAGGCTGACAAGACAGTAGTCCTGGGCCCTGCAAAACAAGCAGTGAGGTTGAGCTCCTGCTCTTCCGTCTCCCTCGCTGGGATGCTGTGCCACAATGGCTTGGAAAGCAATGCACATTCTTTATACTGCAACACTTTTTGCAAACTATGGAAGTTTTATAAACTAGGGAAAAGCAGGGTTTTACACACACACACACACACACACACACACACAGAGTCCAACAAAAACATGTATCTGCACACACACACACAGAGTCCAACAAAAAAATGTGTATGAGCTTCAGTATTTTGCTGTACTAATAAATGCCTGGAGGCAAACGGCCATCCACTTTGAGCAATTCTTGCAATTGTACAAGTTAAATATAACTTGTATTAATCTCACGATATCTCAATAAGTTTAATATTAAAATATTTATACAAGTGTTTCTTTTCTTGGTATATACATTTCTTGGTGGACTCTATGTATCAATATGTGTATAGATGTATTTATTTTTTGAGGCTGGCTCTCTCTATGTTGCCCAGGTTGGATCAAACAATCACGTGCCTCAGCCTCGTAGCTGGTACTACCTGTGGATGCTACCATGTCAGCATTAAAGGGCAGAATTTTATAATATTAAACAGAACTTACTGAGAGGCAGAATTTTGTTCGAAAAAGAACTAGAAAGAAAAACATTTTAAAACTCACGAAAAATACTCACTACTCTTTCCCCCTTCAGGTTTTGATCTTTTCTTACTGTAAATGGTATGGAACTTGTGCCTGTTGGAGAATTTCTAAATGTATGCTACGGTTCTCAAAATGCTCACTGCAAATCCCTGGGGTAGCAGGTGGGAAGTTGAGGTAGGAAGATACTCATCCAGGAAAAAAACAAAAACAAAAACAAAACAGCAGAATCGCAACCTTCTGAATTCATTAGCTTTAAAACTGAAAATTTACAAAAATAAAACTAGCTTCATATGGACAACACTGTATGTTTAAACACAGGTAACTGCAAAAGAGTGTTGGGATAACTGCAGACATCTGAAAGGGAAGCAAGTAATTCTAACTGGCTCAAGGATTCAAACCACTGAAAACATACCGGGAACATGGGTGTTTTAGTTGCTCAAAGAACTTCAAAGCACCAAGGCCAGTCTAAGATCGACATGAACCTGCAACCCATATGACTTTCGAAGTCCTTCATGCTGGCACGGTCTGGCTAACATTCATGCAGTGCTTGCTAAAGGCCAACTCTGTGCTCAGTATGTGCAACACATATGGTCAAGTGTGTGACAGGCAGAATTCTTAGTCCCTGAGTACAATCCCCTTGTGGATGAGCAAGACTTGTGGATATCATGGGCCATCACTCCCAAGATTGGGTTATCTCATATGGCAAAGATGAAGGGATTTTCCAGTCCTGATTAAGATCCCCTAATCAGCTGACTTTAGTTAAGCAAAAGGCAGCATGTGGGGTGGGCCTGACCAAATCAGATGAGGTTTTAAAAAGAGGATCTAGAGAGAAAGAGACAATCAACTCGGACCATCATCACGCTGGCCTTCTTGTCAAGAGACTCAGGCTGTTGAGCAGGCTGTGTGGCAGGCAGGGCACTGTGGGCAACCTCTGGGCACTGAGGGCCTCGGCCCCACAGGTGCGAGGAAGTGGATTCTGTAACCAACCAGTTACATAGCTGGAAGGACACCCTGCCTCCTTGGGACTGAAGTCCTGACTGCCACTCAGATAGCAGGCTGACAACACCTTCACCAGAGGACTCGGGGAAGCAGCACCTGCCCCAGGCACACGTGAGATCATACATGCATGCTGTGTTCTAACTTGCTAGGTTTGGAACTCATTGCACAACAGCTAGTTGTGCTAGCACAGCTAACCTAGTCAGGAACAAGTTCAGAAAAATGTATGGGGAAAGCAACTTGTTTAACAGTCAATGCAGAGCCGGATGTGGTGGTGCACGCCTGTAATCCTAGCACTTGGGAGGCTGAGGCAAGAGGATCATTGCAAGTTCGAGACCAGCCTGGGCTACAATGTGAGCTCAAGGCCAGCCTGAACTGCATAGTGAGACCCTGTCTCAAAAAGACAAAAAAAAAATCAGTAAATACAATTCTACAAGTCTATTAAAAAGATCAAAAGATAAATGGCCAGAATACATAAAATGATAGTTCACAAACAATTTTTTTAAGTATCTGAAAACACAAGCAACCTGCTCCTGCTGTACTACAGTTTTGTAAGACGTGGCTGTCGGGAGAAACTGGCTGAGGGGTTGATGGGACAACTCTGCACTACTTTTTTGCAATTCCCTGTAGATCTAACAATAGCTCAAAATTAAAGATTTAAAAATATGACCAACTTTATTTATCCTAAGAAAAACACAAACTAAAATAAACTACCAGTTTTCACCTCTAAGACTGGCAAACACCGAAACCCTTGCCAGCACACGGCTGGGACACAAGCTGAGGTGTGTTCGCGCGTTCCTGAGGTTACACAAGCTGTCCCCGCTCTGTTTGCCGCTGTGTACGCGGCTCCCGGGGCTTCGCACAGAGCAGGCATGGCCTGAGCTCTGGCAGTACCATCATGGAGAACACACAGCCCTTTGGCTGAGCAATCCCCCTTCTAGAGACTTCATATTCTTCGCATGTGCATTAAGCAGTACGTCCAAGTCACCAAAATGCCTGTAACCACCAGAGACTGCAGGTAACACCCATGTCCTTTCATTTTTTTAAAAAAAAGTGATGAAATAAAGTATGGAATAACCATACACTGGAATCCTGTGCTGCAATTAAAACAAGGTGAGTTAATCTGCGCTGATGTCAACAGGAATCCACCAGGCTTCCCAGCTTCTTGAGTTCCACAGGACAATTTCCCAACACACCATCCTCACTCAGTAGGCCAGTAGTTCTAAGGTGCCACCTATGCTCCGTGCCTTGATGAAAAGAACATGACTACTCCCCGCCCCACCCCTCCCCGCCCCGAGAGAGCAGGGCAGGTGTTCACAGGCATGGAGGGGGCAGGGGGACAGTGATGAAAGGGCTGGATGGGACAAAGGACAAAGATCAGGTGAGAATCTGCATACCCAGTTAAGGAGCTGGGGTTCTAGTCTTTTAAAGGATTTAAAGTAAGATACCACACTGACAAGACATTATGCAAAGTTTATGTTTAATGTAAATAAAAAGGGGTCCACCGGGTGAAGTCCATAACCTAGGGACCATCCCTGATTTCATTCGTGATGTCTCATAGGATCTTAACATGAGCATTTGTGGTAAACTGAGTCACTCAGGACACCTACCTTCTGCCATGCCTGAAGATGTGCTGACGCTCACAAAACCAGGAGGACAGCACCTGATGGGGTGGACTCAAAGGCGACAGACACTAAAGACATGGTCTTCATCTGGGGAAGTACGTACAAGCACCCAGTTTAAGCAACTGCATGCGTCCCTTCCGTTGCTCCTCAGCACACACTCACGAATCAAATCAAAGCCTCACACTATTGCCGCACTTCTTTGGTCTTCCTGAGTCTTCTGTGCTTTTTAACCGGGCTCTCAAGCACTTTGCCTGATACCAGCACACAGCCTGCACAGCTCTTACTGAATGGGCTTCACAGCGTCAGATAAATTAAAATCTTGCTAACTAGCGATTCAGTCTCAAACAAAGGCCACCTGTTCCAATAAGCAAGCTTAAAATAGTAGGCGGCTGACGATCTGAAGCTCAGGTGTCTGGGCTTAGCATGCTTACAAAGACAAGGGAGGGGAGTTTCACCCCTCGAAACACAACTGTGCACACTGGAGGAAATACACGTAAGGCGCGGAGCCTGTAAGGGCATGCTTTGTTTGGGGCAAGTGCTCTGTCTAAATTTCTGGGAAGGGCTGCAGCTGCAGGCACCACTGAATTTCCTCGCATTACAACAGGCTGCTCACCTTAATTAGGTCCAACTCCATGAAAAACAGAGCTTCCATTTCTTCTCTATCCATGATGTGTCCTTCTCTAAAATTCCCAAAGAATCTGTATCTTCTGGGTGTTCTGCCCTTTAGCCCAAGATCTTCCATTGCCTGCCTCAGTTTCTCTCAGGTTATCAGAAGGTTCAAGAGAAAACGTGGAGACGCATAGCCTGCAGTGAGCAAGGGTCACTTCTAGAATCTCCATCCAGGCGTGACCACCACCCACCTGTTAGAAGGACTTCGGTTTATCTTAAAGTACTTTCTGTTACATTAAGTCAATCAATTCATACCTCATTTGGTACATAAAGGATTTAGAATTCATTATAGAAAACACAGATGGTCCCTGCATTACACTGGTTTGACTTATTTTCAACTTTAGGGTGGTGTAAAAGCGATACATACTCATGTAGTAGAAACTGACTTAGAATTTTGATCTTTTGCTACACAATCATGAAGGCAAACAACCAAGACTCTACAAAGTACTGAGCTACAGCCCAAGAAATGCACTGTAAGTTAAAAATAATATTAAGTTGAAAATGCACTGAACACAGCCAGCTTAGCCTGGCCTGCTTTAAACACATTCAGAACATCTGCATTAGCACACAGCTGGAGAGAATCACCTAACAGAAAGCCTATTGTATAGTAAAGTGCTGAATGGCTCATGCCATTATTAACTACTATACTGAAAATGAAAAAACAAGTGGTTATATGGGTAAACTTTTACCCCATCATAAAGCTGAAAAACTCTGTTGAACCATCACAAGCCAGGACAGTCTGTATATGAGCGTTGGTGTGCACACAATACACACGGGCACACACACACACACACACACACTTTAAAACCAGGCCATAGAAAACACACATTGCAAAAGGAAACCAAAATCAAGAGGTTTAAAAACAAAAAAACCCAGAAAAATAAGCAGTCCATACTGAAGTTGCTTCAGCTGAGATTGAATGCGAATTTCCTCTTGGTCAAAGTAAAAAGGGCAACAGTAAACAACTCAAATTTTCACAATCCATGAGGGGAAAAGAATGTTTCTAAGCCATGGGTCCAAAAGTGCTTCAGGAAAGAGAGGAGAGGATACATCACAACTCTGAATGACTTTAAGTGGTCTGAGACAAAAGCATGAAACAACAGGCTCACGGTGAGCAGGTTTTTCCCCTTCCACCTCCAGCCCGGTCCAGGAGACAGGGTATGCGTGCTAAAAGCTTCCCAGTGAGGCGTTCACATTTGCTGATCCATTCAGTCCAGTGTGGTGGGCCTCAAACTCGGGCAGTATTTAGCTAGCATAGTACCACTGGTACTTTAAAAACAAACTTAAGTTTAAGGGATGAACTGATGAGGAACTATTAAGTAAATCATAGTACAGGTGTGTGTAGGAGGTGTGGGAATGAGTAAGTCAGGGAAACTGTGTTACACCATGAATGACGCAGCGTTGGGGCAGCCACCACACCACCTGTGATGGATTTCCTAACCCCACTTCTGGTCCCTCTTGCACAGTTGGTGTTTGGAAGAACGGACATCCAAGTCTGAAGCTGGAGTCCACATCTTCACCCTTCACTCTATGCCTCAGAGACAGCGGTCTGTAGAGAGTGAGGTTGGAGGTAACGGGAAAAATCGGGGAGGGCCTTCAGGGAGTAAATCACAGATGTGAGGGGAGGGGGCTGGCCAGGGTCTGGTTTGAGGACTGGTTTTATGGGAAAGGATGACTCAAGAATGAGGAGCAGCGGTGTTGGAGAGACAGAAGCCTAACACAGGCTTCCAGATGCCTGTGGAACGGTCTAGGTGGAGAAGTTTCTTAGTAGGAGGTAAAAGCCATGCCTTATTCCTTGCTGCACTCAAGCTGGAGTGTCAGGCAGAAGTCACAGGGACTTTCCCCTGGGGGATCTGCCTTGGGGACTGTCGCTGGACTGGTGCTACCTCTTGACAGGTCATTAAATTCTGTGCCTGTCTGTCCCCCAGTGCTGGAGCATAAACTTTTGTTTCTTTGGCCAAGAATCCTTTGGTTTGGGTTTGAGAATTGTATTGAATAAAAGTTATATGCGTGAAAATATAAAATCTTTTAAATAACAACTTGATGCCCCAGTGGAAAACTCTGCACCTGAACCTCATGGGCCCAGTCACAGTCTAAATATAGGAACACAAAATAATGTTGCATACGCTGAACTTCAGGCTATGTGCATGGGTGTATGTGAGACACAAGTGAATTTCATGTGCAAATACAGGTCCCATCCCCAATATCTCTCACATGCATATGGAAATATTTCAAATTTTTTTTAAAAATCCCACATCTGAAACATATCTGGTCCCACACATTTTGGCTAAGGAAGCCTCAATTTGTATACTGAAAACCCCAGATCCTGGAAGATGCTAGAAGATGCCTTCAGTGTGAGAGTCACAGGAATTGAGTGGTGCACTTCACAGCCAAGAGTGGTGTCAGGTGGGATTCTAAGGTACGCATGAACATGATGCACTTTTTGTCAGGGGCACTTCTGGGAACTGAATCTAGGACCTCTCCACTGAGCAGTATCCTCAGCCTCCTTTTTTTGTCTTAACTTTTTATTTTGATTCAGCATCTCGCTAATTTGCTAAGTTACTGGCTGGGCTCAAATTTGCAGTCCTCCTGCCTCAGTGTCCCGGAGCTCTGGGATTACGTACACCACCACTCACACCCAGCTGGTGACCTGCCATACAGCTTGTGCACCTGCAAGCTTTTCTCCACAAAACCTCCTACCCCACCTGCTGGAAGGTCAGGACAAGGAAGAACTCATTCCACAAAACTGTACTTTGAAAAAAACCAAAGATGCTAAAAGGAACCTCAGAAAAGACAATTTTTTTAAAGGTGGCAATGATCCAGAATAGCTATATTTATATATCGTCACTTCTCTTTCCCCCGGTTCCCAAAACTCTGGAAATAAACTTAGACAGTTAATGACCTGAGATTATATTATTCAAACACATTTTTCACATAGAAAATTCACAAAAATTTAAATCTGTTCATTAACCAATCCTCTCCTAAAAATAGTTTTAAGTTCTAATTCAACCTACTTAAATAGAAATGTTTCTCCCACAAAATAAAGCAATTAAGTTGGTAGGCTCTGGTTCAATCCCCTGCACCATACATTTTTTAAGAGATTCTCTTTTAAGGCAGCAAATGGAAGAATAATTAGTCCCAATCAGTCTGTATTAGTTACATAATTTTCCTGCTAACAGTCTGGCTGACACACTTTTCTACTTCTGCAAATGGAATGGTTTGGAGTTAACATCTAAATTCCCTTCAAGGTCTAGGGGTGCAGCACAGTAGCAAAGTGCATGTTTGTAGCGTGTGCAAGGCCCGGGTTCAATCCCCAGCATCAAACAGTGAGTGGATGGATGAATGAGTTCCTTTCCAGTTCTGCTAAGGTAAAATCTTTGTGTCTAAGCTTTCAACCCTCTGCCAGCAAGGACCCCACAAGGAATTCCTATGTGGCCCCAGCTGATCTAGTTTCTTTAAAATGCCCCTGGTAAGTTTTTAAGTAGCATAGGCTCCTCAAATGTCCTCAGAGCTGAGGCGAATACAGATTTACCACCAGTCATTCAAATGTGGCTTCCTGGGGGGGACCTACACTAAGCGGGACGCATTTCAGAAAGCAATCCTTCAAGAGACCTGGTTCTCCAGAGAACACGCAAAGGATTGGAAATCATACCGATGGTGCCTCCAGTCAAATGCAGCCACAGCAGAGAGCTACACTGAGACTGCGCATTTTGCTATTACTCCTCTCTCGTCTTAGCACTCATTGAGCGCTTGGCAGGGGCTGCCACTGATGGGCACTGACACCCACCACATCACTTAACTCGCCAACAGCTCTCCCAGGGAAGCATCAGGGTATCCTTTGGAAAAAGGTAACTTTGGGGCACGCTGTACAGGGTCAACGAGGCAGAGGACTCCAGAACTGGCCCTCTGGACCACGCCGCTGGACTTCCCAAAGTGCGCTGTGCTGTAGGGATCACGAGAAGCCATGATTACTGCTATGAGGGACTTCTCAGCAAGAGCGCCTGGTGACTGGCTACACAGCCCAGAGACAGGAGGCGTGGACAAGCTGCCCGGTCACAGGGCTCTACAGAGGAGACCCATGTTTGCAGGAGCACTTTTGAACGGCACAATCACAGGGAAAACCTAGCATCATCATGCTCTTCACTGGCTCATCCTCTGGAGACTATCAGCAAAGAAGTGGTTCTCTAACGATCTAAAACCATGACCTCAAGTCTTTAAGACTTACCCAAACTGTGGCAAAATTCTTATATCGTGGACGTTATGAAAAGTTCCAAACTGTCACTCTGTAACACTCATTCCGAAGGTTACTGACAACACATGACCAAGTGCAGCAAACCGGCAAAGGACGTGTGATAAGAATCTAGGGCACACCGTGCAGGCAGGTCCCGGCAAAGACTGCACACATTCCCCCCCAGGCACCCAAGTGGTTACTAACACTGAGCAGTCCGATGAGTTTACTAAGGTTCAGCGGCTCGGCCATGGTACGGCAGAGGCGGAGAGCTTGGTTAGGAACCAAACTGTATCAGTCAGTGCTCACTAGAGAAACAGATTTAATGCAAGATATATGAATATATGTAGATTTATGAGGTAGGCTTACAATGCAAAGTCAGCAAAAGGGCTGCCTGTGCACTGGAGAGCCGGAGGGTCCATTTAAAGGTCGAAAGCCTGCAGCTCACTGCAAAGTCTCATGCGAGTCTGCATCAGGAGGCTGGAGTCTGCACTGGAAGCCTGGAGATGGACTCCAAGGCAAAGGTGAAGACTGCAGCTCCTCCGAGGAAACAGCAGTGAGACTTACTTCCTTCCCCTTTTCATTCGTTCCAGGCTATAAGCCTATTGATTGGTGCCACTCACACCCAGGGTGGGTCTTGTGTTTTCAGTAAATCCATCATCCAGTCATACCCAGAACTACGCTCAATCAGTTGTGAATTTCTTATTCAAATGAACACAATAGTGATCTATCGCTCGAAGTACAGAGTCAGACAAAACTGGATTCAAATCCTAGCTCTACCGTCATTCCTTAACAGCCATGGGACCTTGGACAAACGATTAATCCTTCTAGGCCTCAGCTGCCTCATCTGTAAAATGGGCCTATATGCAAGTGGGTGTTCTGTGGGTCAGGGAGAAGGGTGTAGCTGGAGCACTATCACCTGGCATATAGCACATGCTGGCCGTTATTGTTACCATGCTCTATTCATTTATGTTCTTTTCCCTTCTTACAGAGGAACAATCAGCAAGTCCAAGTTTCCCCCCAAGTAGCACCTCTCCCAAGCTGAGGAAGTGGCTGGATTATGCACAAATTATGTATCCTGATGTTCCTCTTCTAAGGAATGAAAAGTCCTCATTCTGATTCACAGCACAGTGATTCATAGTTCTCTTCCTTTTCTCCCACCACCCCCTCCACCAAAAACACAAGAACACAATTGAGAAACAGCAGGGCTGAACGCTGCGGATCCTCTGTAAGTCAAGATGTGGGCAGTTTTCACCCAGGACTCGGCTGATTTCTGAACCTCAGCAGCAGCCCTGGAAACTCAGGCCGAGGGTCTGCAGCAAAAACCTGGGAAACACCCCGGTAGCAGCGGCCCTGGTGCGGAGCCGCGGATGTGACAGGTGGGTGCGCTGCTGGTGGCGGGCAGCTCCTGCGGCTCTGAAGGGAGAACCAGCGAGCCTGCAGTCACGCACAGCTCCACCTTCCCATCCCAAATGCACGAAAAAGTCTGGCTGCAGGCACGCACGTCATTCAGTCGCTTTAATGGGCCACTGAGAGTAAAACAAACCACCGGCCAGAACAGCTGTCACGAACTACTGGGTTTACTACTTCACTGGCCCAGTGTCACCTACGGGACAGTCTGTCTCCACTTGCCCCAGGCCTAAGTATGCAATCATCAACTCACTCCATCACTGCCCAACCAGTTCCGCCGCGTGGAGAGCTGTGGCTTGCTCTCCTCCCCACCCTCTCCTCCTGGGCGGCCTCTGGTCACTACTCATCGCCTGACCCACAGAGCACCTTTCCACATCCTGCAGGTGATGTTCATGCTCACACCGGCTCTGACCTCAGATGTCAGACACTTCTGTCCTTGCTACCAGCGATTCCTCCTGCAAAAGAGAAAGCTGCTGCCTGGAGCCTCAAGTAGAAATAATAATCGTCCGCTAAGACATGAAGCTTCCAGAGAGAGCTGGCCGTTTCACCGGCTGCTGCACACGGGGACACAGGAACCTCACGGCTCCTGCCCGCAGAGTGCTGGTGCTACAGTTCGTAAACACACACCAGCACCAAGGAGGGGGGCAGGCGGCGGGTTGCAAAACACAGGGTGGAAGAGGTACAAACGCCAGGAAAGCCTATCCCATCCACAAAACATCAAGCTTCCGGAGATTTCCTACATAGCAAACTGAAGTAACTCCGGTTCTCTCTAGTAAGTGCTCATGAGTACTTGGCATTAAGTTTATTTTATAGACATTACTTCATTTTTCATTTGATGCAAGACTGCTCCTGTGGAGAGGCAGAAACTGAGGCTTAGAAAGCTCAGAGGCCAAGGTGACACCGGTAATAAGCCACACTAAAGCCAGATCTGTCCTCCAGGACAAGCTTCGTGAATTCGGGTCTGTAGCTCTTGCAGACACAATGGACTAGAAGTTGGCCAAGGTCTATGGGGCTGAACTGAGGCAGGAGATGGTTGGGGATATGAAAGAAGGAACCAGTTCTGGGAAAATGTCACTGGTGGTTAGAGACGGAAGAGCAGTTCTGATTAATGGTGGCACCAACAGAGTGGGGGAAAATATTCATCTTACACATTGCTTAAAATAGCTAACATGCTGGGCATGGTAGTGCACACCTGTAATCCCAGCATGAGAGGCTGAGACAGGAGAACTGCCTGGAGTTTGAGGCCAGCCTGGGCTACAAAGTAAGTTCAAGGTCAGTCTGAACAACATAGTAAAACCCTATCTTGAAAAGATAGACAATTAATAAACAGCTAACATTTGAATGCACACAACCTTTAAAAACATGTTTTATGACTAGTTAAAGACATTTACACTACTGATTTCGCTGAGCTCACTGAAGAGAAAGATTTGTGCTGGAATTGTTTGGACAACTGAATACAGATGTCTTGTGCTCTGGGTGAATGATTTGGGGATGATAATGTGCCATGTATGTACCATTGTTGTCCCATGATTGACATGTTCTGAAAGTTTTTGGTTTTTTTTCTTTTTTTCTCCTTGAAATAAAATGGATTTTAAAAAAAAATCATTTTTTACAAACATGTTTTATTTAAGATTCACAGTCACTCCCTGAAGAGAGGACTGTTGTCGCCTCTTTTAGAGGGGTGTAGCTGGAGGCTGAGAAAGGCTTTTGAGGACCTTGGCCAGTGGTCACCCAGCTGGAAACTATGAAGAGCTAGAACGAGGTCCAAGTTGATTTACTCCAGAACCCCAGCTGTCCACAGCTACATCCAAGTGGTTAAAAGTGACATTTTGAACACTGAAAAGGAGAACCAACTAACAAAAATTTCATTCAAACACAAATGATTAACAAAACCAGTTATTGTATAGAAGGCAGACTGCCTGGATTCTTCAAAAGATGATAGGCTTTATCTAGGACGTGAAAAAAAAAGTAGGATTCTAATTATGTATACTCTCTTTTAAAGCAGAGCAATATTATGTGTGTCAAGTTAACAAACACCATTTCTGAGTTTTACAAAGATGAAGTTGAAAACATACCTGATCCTGACTTGTTAGCTTGGAGACAATCATGAAATTCATTAACTCTATTAAAGTTTTGCTTGGGGGGAGTGGAATCTAGGTTAATACACCTGGCTATAAAAATAGACTCCTGCAGTGTTAAAATAGTATACTGCCTCATTGCTATTCCAGAATCAGAGGTTTGAACAGGCCTAGCAAGAGACACTGTGTTTTCCTGTTATCTCAACAGAGTAGTAATTCTGAATTCAAAAAAATGACCGTTCAGTAACCCAACAACATGTTCTCACAGAACTCTGGGAAGAAACTGCATATTCCTGAAAGGTTAATCATCGCCTTTTATTATGTACCTCCAGCTGTTATTAGTGTTTTAGGATAGCTAATTTACTAAATGAGTTTTTAAACCCTATACTAGTTTATTCTCAAGAAAGTGATATCAAGAAATTAAACCCTGATACTATTCGATGTTTTCCTTTGCATCACATTTTTTCGGGTATAAGGGTAAAATGTCATTAGAGCTGAATCTAATTGAATTCCACAAAACAGGAGCTACAATCACTATCGGGCTGAATACTTTCTGCATAGGAAAATTATTTTCGCTTTCCTTTCATTACAGCTGACTTATTGTAGCCTTAAGGACGGTCTGAAAATTGCATCAGCCCTACATGAGAGGAAGTTGTTGTAAGTTTGCAAAACATTCACTAGTTCTTCCAACTCCCTGCTGTATTAATAAAATCCTTACCGCAGAGAGCCAGGAAGTCTACACTGGGATCTCAAGAATCCAGCATCCCCGCTGTGGAGCAAGTGCGATCAAGGTCTATCGAAGTTCTAGCCACCCTCTCTCATTTCTTTTAGCTCTCACTAGATCCCATTCACACAGTAAGTTAATTTAGAATAACTGCTACACTGTCTCAGTTTGAGCACGTGGTCTGTTTACAAATCAGGTATCCCCCACGCTAACAAAGCAATGTAGCAGGTATAAATTCCTCTACAGATTAAAAAAAACAACCACCCTTCATAGAAGAGCCTGCCACTTTCACGGAAAGACAGGTGTGGAAATGGAACACCGGCAGACAAAGCTGAGACAGATTCTTACATTTTCCACCTTGGTAGCTGAGACACCGGCTTTATCATCTCCACTTTACAGGAGGGAGTTTTGGAAAGTTCCATAAATCTTGCCAACCATGTCAATGAGCTCACAGTGAGCTATCCACCCCTCAAAGATTACTAATCTCATTGTTTACACAAAGATCATCACAGTTGTGACAAGAGAAACCCAGCTTCCACGTTCTTCGCGCCTGAAATCTCTTGTCAAGGGCGACACTAACTTCAAGGACCCCCGCACCCAATTACACCCCAATTACAAACGCATCAGAAAAATATCTTTGGGTCAGTACCTGTATGAATGACCAGGAATCGTTCAAGACACTTCTAACTGTAGGTAATTAAAAAAAATAAATCTCAGTGCTCTTCCACGTGGAGTTTCTGGTTACTTTCATGACAAATTGTTACAAAACTTTTTTAAAAAGTGCAAAACTAAGGGAAATTGGACAGGTGCAAGGGGTATTAGTCCATCAACCTACTCAAAGTGTGAAAACTCAAATCACTCGGGGAAACTGATTAACAGGTGCTACAGGGAAGGCAAGCAACTGGACCAGGCACTCGTCACCCCTTTTGGGACAATCGATTGGAATCACGAATGACACCCAAACCGCGCAGGAGGGACCGGACACATTCTGTCACTGAGGCCATCCCCACCCGGACGTCTCCGGATCTTGACAGACACTGATCCTGCTCTACCTCCGTGAACTTCACGCCGGTGAGCCGACACCCAAATGTCCAGTTCTGGGACGCGTCAGGAGTTGCGGCGCGGAGAGCAACTCCAGGTTCTGCTGCCAGACGAGAGGCCAAGTGGACGAGGCGCTGTTTTAAACGGCACTGGATCAGCCAAGGGGCGAATGGATCGCGCAGCCTGGCATCGGCCCGCGTTAACCTGCCCGGGAGGGCGCAGGTGTCCCCGAGAGGGCGGCGGCCCCGGTCCCCGGGACCCGCGCCGCGCCTCGGCCTCCGTCTGTGCGTGGCAGCGCCACTGGCTCGTCTCCGCGGCTTGCTCAGCGGAGCTATTTTCGCCCACAGCCAAAATCAGCAACAGCAAATTACACTGCAAACAATGGCGAGGGCGCCTGCCCGCTCCGCGCGGCTGCAACTCCGGAGAGGCAGCGCCGGGGCGCACGGACTTTGCACGCGGGCGCACGGCGCTCCGGCTCCGCGCCGGCCCGGGGGACGCCAGGGGAGGCGGCCGGGCCCAGGGAGGGATCCGGGACCCGCGCACCGGCGCCGGGACCGCGGGCTTCCCCCTCGCGTCCGCGCGGAGAGCGCTCTCGGGCGGGGCACGAACAGTCCGCGAACCGGCCCCCTCCTCCCGCGCCTGATCGGGGTCTCGGGGCCGCGGTCCGGGCTCTGGCGCCCCTGCCCCGCGCGCCCCCGGCAGCCGGAGGGGCGAGAACCCGCGCGGAACCGGAGCCGCCCGCGCCCCCTCCCGGCTCGGCGCCGCCGCCCCTGCCCGCGCTCTCACCCGCCTCTTGCAGCGCTGGTGCCGGCCCGGGTCCGAGTAGGTCCGGTCCACGGTGAGCGCCGTGTCGCTGCCCGGCATCGCGCCGCCGCTCGCGCCGGGAACTTTGCCGCCGCCCGGGCCCGCGGCGCCGCTGGCTGCCGGAGCGCGCGCGGGGTCGCCCCGGAGCCCGGCCGAGGGGGGCGCGCGCGGCCGCAGCTGGTGCCGACTCCCGCCCGCGCTGCCGCCCTGCGCTGCCGGCGCCCGGAGGGGAGGGGGCGGGGCGGGGCCGCGAGACTCCGCCCCTGGCAGCCCCGCCCCCGCCGCGCAAACCCGGCTCCAGGTGCAGTTTCCAGGCCCCCTCCCGCCCAGCGGGGCCGAAACTTGTTCCACCCCTTCCTAGATGTCCCCGGTCCCCAAAACACGAACGAGCGACGTTGACGCAGCGGACTTATTTGTATGCTTACGATAACGATGGCCTTGAGGGCAGCACGTTGACGCCCGCTTTCAACGCGTTCATGCAACAGGCACTGCCGGCAGCTCCTGTGGACCGGACCCTGGGCTAGAGACTAGGAACGTTTTTTAAAAAGCCGTGTCCCCCTCTACATACCACTGAGCACACAGCACAGTTTCACTTAAACGAAGCTCCTTCTGTGTTGTGCATTTGCATTCTTGCATATCTGACTTAGCATGCTGTAAGCTACTTGGAAGTCCAGACCTAGCTTTTCATTTTAGTGCCGGATTCTTCTCCATGCCCAGGGAACAGCTCCTGTCACAAAGAAGTTGGGCCTGGAACAGAGGCAGGTGAGCGATTAAGTAGCAGAGCACCTGGCCTGGCCGTGCACCGACGGGGGACTGGTTGGCCACGGCTGCCGGGAGGACCAAGCTCTGCTTTCAAGGGTGAGAAGTCCGACCTTATTCTGTGGGTGTTGAGCAACTGCGGGAGTTTCTAAACAGGGAGATAACATCGAAGCAAAATTCGAGAATTTGGTTGGGCTGGTGGTGACCCATATCTGGAATCCCAGCACCCTGAGAGGCTGAGGCAGGAGGACTACGGTGAGACCCCAACTCAGAAACAAAAAGACTGAGGATGTAGCTCTGTGGGAAGGCTCTGTCCCCAGCCATGCTCCCCAAAAAGAAGAAGGCGTATCTGACAGTCTGAAGCACTGATTAAAGACAGGGAAGGGACAGGGGTTAGATGGTAACTGCAAACCTGAATGTCTTCAGATGTAAACCGAATTATAAATCACAGCACATCTCTCTGGCAGAATATCAGCTAAGTGGAATGGAATGGGACAGCCCACTGTGTGGAACTACGAAATTATTTTTCACACATGAGACGGGACAGAAAATTGTGGCGAATTTTTTTTTTGTTTTTTTTTTTTTGGTACTGGGGATCAAACTCATGACCTGCCGCTTGCCAGGCAGGTGCTTACACCACTGAGCTAAATCCCCACCCAAATTAAAAAAAAATTATCACAACCAAAGACATGTGCCATTAATCTTGTCCAGAATACTCTCCCTCACTTTGAGCACACTTATCCCATCATTCATGCCACTTTCCGGAGCAGTTCTGGAAGTCCTCTCCCATGAGTATTTAGTTGTGCTGTTGTGGCTGCCTTGATGTCCTCAATCAGTTGCAAGCACTTACTTTTCGTGGTCATTTTGACTTTGGTGAAGAGCCGGAAGGCCCGCGGTGCCAGATCTGGTGAATAGGGCTCACGAGGACACACTGTTGTGTGTTTATGAGCCTGCTGTACTCAGCAGCAGCATTCGCTGTATTTTTTTATCACACTTTATAAAGCCACTCACAAAAGAAAACATCAGAACTGCTTCCAAAAGGATGAAAAATGATGCAATAAGTGTGTGTAAAGAGAGGAGGAGTATTTTTGAGGGGACGCGTGGCAATGTGTCTTTTATTCTAAAAACCTTTTTAATTTAAATACCCCTGTGTATTTTGATCATGCCCCTATAGTAAACAAGCAATGAGCAGAATAATATATGATATTCCACCATTTGTGTAAAAACAGTATGTATTTATATATATATATGTAACTTATTTCTGAGAGGATAATCAAAAAACTATAGAAATAGATAAGAAATGAAGCCAGGTGAAGGAAACTAGGTAGCTACAAGGCAGAAATAGAAGAGAGATTTTTTTTTTTGGATTGTGTATGCCTATCAAAACTGAGTGTATTGTGGGCATACACTCAGAAAGTATAGTCAGAAGGCAAAAAAATGTTTTCTTTTTTGTTTTTGTTGTTTTTGAGACAGGGTCTCGTTATGTGTCCAGACTGGCTTTAAACTCACTATGTGGCCCATGTTGGCCTTGAAGTTGTGACTATCCTCCTCCCTCAGCCTCCTGAGTGCTGGGATTACAGGTGTGCACCACCATGCATGGCTGAAAATGTTTTTACTTAAAGAGAGTAAACTTTTTAAACTCAATTTAAGAGGAATCAGGAAAACTAGTCCTAAAGCCATTCAAAAGATAAATAAAAACTTAAAAAATATTCGTTCCCTGTCCAGCAGGCCCAAATAGTTTTTCAGATAAGTTCTCCCAAAGCAGACAGGAGAGATACCACATGTTAGGGGACATATGTGAAAGAGGAACATTTTAGCCAGGGTGGCCAGAAAAGAAGTGATAAGGCAGCATCTGGGCAGTGATGGGGGAGTGTGTGTATCCAGGAATGCAGATATGTGGAAACTTCTGTCAGAAATCAAGCCAAGAGCCCTGAGGTGAGAACACTGTGAGAACGTTCTAGAATGATCAAGAAGGCCCATGTTCCCTGAAGGAGACAAGGTCAGAGAGATCCTAGAGGACCAGATCACACAGGACTTTTTAGGCCAGTTTAAGAATTTTGGCTTTAACTGTGAGGAAGAAACAAAGATTTGAAAATTTTTTCTATTTTTTTCATTCACATTGCAAGGAACACTTTGCTATCTTTTTTTTTTTTTTTTTTTTTTGGGTCTGGGAATCAAACTCATGACCTCATGCTTGCCAGGCAGGTGCTGTGCCACAAAGATTTGAAACTTTTTGAGCAAAGGAATAGCATGATTTACCTTTTCACTTAGGCATAAAGAAAAATTCCTACCTCAACATTCACCAAAATCAATACGAGATGATAAAGACCCAAAGGAGGGGAAAAAGAAAACCTTGAAATAGAAGAAAATGAAAGAAGATCATTATGGTCACAAAAACCAAGTCAAGAAAGCAAGTCACAAAAAATATAAACCATAAAAGTTTGACATTAAAAAATGTAAACCTCTGTATATGGAAAGAAATAATAAAAGGATAAGCCACAGTTCCAACTTTAAAAAGTCACATGGATAAACTTCACAAACAATACTGAAAAACAAAATAAACAAATAGCAAGTCATAGAAAATGGCATGTAGTAAGATTCTCAAAAAAGCAATGGAAGCCAGGCCTGGTGGTGCAAACCTGTAATCCCAGCACTTGGGAGGCTGAGACAGGAGGATTGTTGTGAGTTCGAGACCAGCCTGGGCTACAAAGTGAGCTCAAGGCCAGCCTGAATGGCATAGTGAGACCCTGTCTCAAAAAGACAAGGGCTGGGGATTTAGCTCAATGGCATAAGTGTCTGCCTGCCAAGTGAGAGGTTGTGAGTTCGATCCCTAGTGCTGCAAAAAAAAAAAAAAAAGCAATGGAGAACATGATGAAGTTAAAGTGGAGCGGCAGGAACAAGGAGGAATTCAAAGGTTCACAGCTAGGGAATGAAACACAAACTTTCTTCCAAAGTGTAAGAAGCATGAGACAGCATATGCTAAGCACCAAAGAAGTAGAACAAGTTTAAAGTTTGCAACGATGAGGTCAGACTTCACAAAGAGGTAGGGCGTGCATGGCTTTGTGGTATGGACTTGTTGGTTTTGTCTGCCCAGCATCCTTCCAGCCTGGTACTCTGCAGATGGCCCCTAGATTTTCTTTTGGGACCCACAGCTCTACTCTTAACCCAAATGGTTCAGGGGAGGCAGATGGCCCTGGCTCTGGAAGAGGCACATGATCCAACCTTGGGCGGTCAGAGTCACTGTGACTTGAGGAGGGATCAGCACATGACCTTGTCGCAGCCAACCTCAGTTCCCCAAGGCTGTGGTGGAACAGAGCTGTGCCCATCTAGACAAGGAGACTCCCACCCAAGAGTCACCAAGGATGCCAAAGATGGTCATGTCCTTGGTACAGTGTTAGGAAAAAGGAAAAGGTGACACAGTTCCTTGGGTGTCTCGATCTTACCATCATCATAGGAGAAGGAAAGAGACAAAAGGAAAATCTGATTTTCATGATGAAAATGCAAGTCTCTTTGGAAGTAAAGGAAATGTTATTTCTTTTCATGTCCCATTTTAATTAAACAGTACAGAGAAGATGTCCCTTTGCTGAAAAATTTATAAAGATTGAAGGACAGAAAGAGCAAAAAAAAGAATCAATTAGATTTTTAAAACATTTTCAGGTAGCTAGGTGTGGTGGCAGATGCCTGTAATCCCAGCACTGGGGAGGCTGAGGCAGGAGGATTGCTGAGAGTTTGAGGCCAGCCTGGGCTACATAGTGAGTTCGAGGCCAGCCTGAATCTCAGTGAGGCCTTGTCTCAAAAAACAAACAAACGAAAATTTATTTGGCTTGAAGTGAACACAGGGATCTGATATGTATCTGATATCTGTCAGCAACATTAGAAAATGTTTTCACTGGGGACCAGAAGCTCCCTGGCCTGCTGCAAATAAGAAGCTCTGATTGGTTCACAGCCAACTGCAAATGACCACTCCTAACACGTTTAATTTCTAAAGCAGCATCTTCCATATGACTGTAAGGAAACAATCGCTGCTACTTATTTAGCATTAGCAATCATCAGCACAGAAGTCCAAAACTTCTACTTGGCAAGATTCTGATAACCAACAGGAAAGGAGAAAGACTGGACTGAAACTTGGCAGAACAGTGACTGTGCCTCCCAATACTCTTTTTTTAGCAAGTGCAATAATTTTGTACTAGCAGTTTCTCAAACACAGGGATTGTCAAAGCAGGTTCTACAGACATTCTTCAAGTGTCCAGCATTTGCCTTCCCTACAGACTGAGGTTACAGGCAGAAGTACAAAGACAGGTTTTTTCTGATTAAAATAAAAAATTATTGCTTCATGGAAAACCTCATTAAGGGGATGAAAGACCAGAAACAGACAAAGAGAAAATATCTGGAAAACCACATATTCAGAAAAGATATGTATATGAATGTATTAAGAATTCTTAAAATGCAATTTAGGCCCAGTGTAGTGGTGCACACCTGCCATCCCAGCCCTTGGGAGGCTGAGGCAGGAGGATTACATCAAGTTTAAAGCCACCCTGGGTTACATAGCGAGACCCTATCTCAAAAAAAAAATTCAATTAAAAAAAGTTAACAATATAAAAATCGGCAAAAGACATGAAGAGACACTGAAGAGGATTTATGGATGGCGAATAAACATGAAACTATGTTCAACATCATGAACCATAAAAGAGATGCACATTAAGCCGGGCATGGTGGCTCACGCCTGTAATCCCAGCACTCGGGAGGCTGAGACAGGCAGATCATTGTGAGTTCGAGACCAGCCTGGGGTACAAAGTGAGCTCAAGGCCAGCCTGAACGGCATAGTGAGACCCTGTCTCAAAAACACCAGGGCTGGGGATCTAGCTCAGCGGCCTAAGCGCCTGCCTGGCAAGCACAA
>RJWT010001315.1:0-49520 GCA_004365215.1 Cuniculus paca | reverse complement strand
TTTTTTTTCTGTCTTTTTGAGACAGGGTCTTCCTATGCAGTTCAGGTTAGCCTGAGCTCCCTTTGTAGCCCAGGCTGGTCTTGAACTCACAATGATGCTCTTGACTCAGTTTCCCAAGTGCTGGGACTACAGGAGTGCACCACCACGCCCTGCAAATATTTTTTGACAGACTGCATGAATGAATGAGTTTGGACCATTACTGATATTGTAGAGCAGAGAGAATTTGTATTTATCAAACATCTATCACAACATTTATGTACACTAATCTCACTTAACCTTCTCCAGGATCCGGAAACATGGACATTATACCTCTATTCCGTAGATGAAGAAACTGAAGCCTATTATAGAGAATATTTGAGCAATCTCTGTCTGTGAAGGTCCAAGACCAATAATGGTCTTTTGCTCATCCACTGCTACCCGTAACAGAAGTAAATACCTGATCAATATAAGGATGGACTTTTTTTCTTGGCAGTATTGATGATCAAACCTAGGGGTACCGTACCATTGAGCTGTATTTCTGTTCATTTTTTATTTACCTGTTTATTTTTTATCTTAAGGTAGTGTTTCTCTGAGTTGTCTAAGCAGAACCAAAATTTGGGATCTTTCTGTCTCAGCTTTCCTGTGCCAGGCATGCACTACCACAGGTGTGTACTGCCACTGAGCTAGGATGGACTCTCTAAGAAGTCTAATAATTCTGAAAAGCACCTTGAAGAACTGAATTATGTGTCACTGAATTTGTGCAATCTGTTTGACGATATGTTAGAAACAAATAATCAAGAAGACTAGAAAGAAGATTGGTTAGAAATCTCTAAATTCCTTGTCAAGTCTAAAACTTTATTGTCTAGCCATATGCTGAAGGGGCAGAATAGTGTGGTTCTTCCTCCCTCTTGGTATTTCCCTTTTTCTTTTCCTTTTGAAACAGATGGTTGTGATAGTACTGTTTGCCTCAGGAGAAGACCAAGAACAACAATCAGAAAAATCTTCCTACCTTTTGGTTTTTCTGTACCAAAAAGCCTACGCCTTTGGGAAAAGCTGAACTTTAAGGGCACAGGCAATATATGGGAGAGAAAGATTTTGAAAAGAGAGCAAGATTTCCTGTACAAATTGGAGAAAGTAATCTGTAGTGCTAAGTTAGAATTTCATGAAGGAACCATGCAGGAGTAACTGGCAATCAGGGTAGTTGAAGATTCAGAAAAAGACAGGTCTGCAGTCTTTTTCTCCGGGGATGGGGGGAGCCCTCTTCTTGGGTGGACCATGTGGAAGCAGAATTACTTCAAAAACAGGATGAGAATATGAGATAAAGGTCAGATACTCAGGAGATAAAAGGCCCAATAAAACACCATCTGGAAAGAGTATCCAGGCTCATATAACCAGAGAGCATCGGAGGACCTCAAGATAAAAGGGACACTTGTCACACAACCTCTTTGCTGCTGCACAACGCTCCCCGACTTACATATAACTTGAAGAAAGAAGCAAACCCTGAAGGCATGAGAATAATGGCTGGGAGATTTGTTCTGAAACCTGAAGCCTAATCAAACCAATAATAGATATTTATTTTTGATTTCTTGCCATTCTTTTTGTTTTTCTCATGTTTTTAGCTAGTAGAAATGAAAGCATAAATCTCTTCAAGGAGGAGTATAACGTGTATTCAGAACAACCCAAATATCACTATGGAATGGAATTCGAATTTTAGAGAGGTTAACTTGCTCCTCTATGAGAGACTGTCTTCATCCATTGTCTACTGATTCATTTAGTTTTAAATACTAAAGAAAAACAAACAATTTCCTTCAATTTGGAGCCTTATATCAAATAGCACCTTTCTTTTTCTCCCAGCAGGTAACAATTTGGTGCCATAGGAAAAGTGGTGGAAGAGCACTTCTCTCTGCTTTCTAATCACGTATCTTTTTTTGTGGTTGTACAGCGATTATCATTTACATCCAGGTCATTTGTGAAGCAGACACTAAAAGGGGCAGCTCACTCACCAAGGGAGGTTTGACATCTTAAGAGGCAGAGAGGGAAAGAGAAGCTAGACAGGAAGGGCCTTGAGTTTGCCTGTGGTTCTGAGCAAAGCCTGAGGAGGAGCTTGAGAGAGGTTGTCACAGGTGAACCTCAGCAGGACCTCAGCTTCAGCAGTCTTAACAAGTTGCATGATGAGACTGGTGAACCCTGGGGAGAAGGTGGCCTCAGCAGGCAGCTCTGGCAAGTCCTAAAGAATGGGTTACTGCAAGCTGATAGTCAGCTGACTTCTCTAAAGCAGAACTTTTACTCTCAAGAAGAGATGGGGGCATTTCTTTTTTTTATATTACGGATATAGAATAAGCTTATGAAGATTGCTTTGGAGAAGGAAAACTTAGTAAAGATTCTGAGGATACAAATATATACAGAAAATGCCTGGCTTACATGATGTGCCAGTTATCTGAAAATACTTTATCCAAAAGACTTCAGTCACACTTTCAGAACAAGTTGTTTTCTCTACTCCACTAGATGGAGAACCTTAGCTTTCTATTTGTGCAGTTCTGCCAACATCCTTTATTCAGATTCCATTAACGTCCCCCAAAACTTCCAGGAGCAAACATTTGAATACCACTGTTATCATCAATAGCACTGAATATTAGAAAAAAACCAGAATTCTGCACTTGACTAAAAGTATTAGGAAAGAAAAAAAAATTGACATTCCTGAACTTGCTTTTTTAAATGAAAAGAGTAAGAAAAGTCTTAATGACTTGTGTAAAATGATTGTTATTCATTGATTTTCCAAGGTGAATGAGCAAAGCCAGTGGTTCTGAAGTAAAGAATTATAGCTTATTAAATTCAATTTCCTTGCTTGTGAGGAATAGAAAGTTAATGAAAATGAATAAAGGGGAGGGCATTTTACAAACCAGTGACTAAAAATGAGGATGGCACTTCTTAATATGATTTTTTTCCTTAAACCAAAATAGCATAATTATAAAGAGGAAGAAAAAGATGTCACCTGAGTCTTAGTCATTGCGGGTTCAATTTTTCTACTCAGTGCTGGTGAATTTAAGGGGAATATTCCCCATACAGCAAAAATAATAAGAAAAAGTACCTTTCTACTGTGTCCTGTCATAAACGTTGTCAGTCCATAAGCAGCAGCAGCAGCAAGACTTTGCCCTCATTTCTCCTGGACCACTTGAAAACAAAGGATGTTAAGTGTAGAGCAAGGACTTGTCTTGTTGACTCTATTTGTTGTTAAGGTTGTCATAACAACCTAGACTCAGTGACTTAAATACATTCCATACTTTAGAGGCTAGAATTCCATGATCAAGGTGTAGCCAGAGTTGGTTCATTCCGATGGTCTCTCTGGTTGGCTTATATTTGGTCATCTTGTTCTGGTCCTTTCTCTGTCCATGTCTGTGTCTTGGTCTCCTCTTCTTAATAGAACATCAGTCATATGAGGTCTATACCAATAACCTCATTTAACTTTAATTAACTCTTTAAAGACTCTCTCTCTCAGTACAGTAACCTTCTTAGGTAGTGGGGATTAGGGCTTCAGTATATGAGGTTAGGATGCTTATTCAGGAGAAATGCATTTAGGAGATTGGGGGAGTGATATATAATTTCCTTGACCTAAGGAAGAAAAAATCCATAAAGAACAACTCATTAAACTTGAATTCTCTTCAAGAAAGAGACTGATCATTCTTCCCTTGCTGGAAATTTGACTGGCACATGAAATTCTGTATTAATGGAGTCATGGAAGAACACGCTGGGGAGAGATGGTACACTGGCTTATGCCAGCCAGAAATAGCTCCTAGACCACTTTCACTGCTATTTGTCTTTAGTTCCCAGCTCTTCAGAGGTAGATTGATTTTGAATGTGCCTATGGGCTCCAAGTGGACAGTGGATGCCTTTCTCTTTTTCTAAAACTATTCTAATTTTAACTTCATAAGTTCATGTTCAGTTGGTGGTGAAAAAGTCTTGAAGTATCACTTATGTATGTATATTATTCAACTCTGTAACATTTCCTTGTATTATAGCATTCTTTCAAAGTCCTAATTATTATAATCTCAGGCAAAATTGATTATAATTGAATGAAAATTAGCAAGGGAAACTTGTATAGTTAAATGGAAAATTGTTTAAATAAAATTACCTAATACAAAAATTTGATGAAACATTTTATAAGGAGATATTAACGTATCATCATCCATCAAAAGACAGATACTGGGAAGGAAAACAAGGGAGAGGAAGGGAAAGGGAAAAAGGGGAAAAGGAGAAACAGAATAGAAGGAAAAAAATGGATACAAAGCTTTCATAAGTGGAGAGGAGAAGAGGGTTGAAGGGATGGAAGGGGAACAGGAAAAAAAGAAGAATCAAGATATATCATGTACAGGTATAAATTTCCTGTTGAATGTGATCATTATGTATAACAAAAGTATACCAATAACATTTATTTTAAAAAACGTTTTAACACTGATCGAACATTGTATATTACTGAACTCCAGGTCTAAAGACTTTGGAACATCCAGCCCAATAATGTAAGAGTTCTACAGACTACGTCCAACAAAATCATCAAATCACTTTTGCCCAATCTTTAATATAGGATATATTCAATTGTCCAGTATCTTGAGAATTTAGTATCTTTTAAACAAGAAAGAAGAGTAAAATAAAATAATCACATTTCTTTTAAGTCATTCATGTGTCATAATTGTGAGTTTTCTTTTAATATCTGTAATATTTCTCACTCGTTGCCATAATAAATTGCCACAGTTTAAGTGCCTTGAAACAAGTGGGAGATTCATTACCTCCAAGTTCTATAGGTCAGAAGACCATACGTATGGTTTTGGCTGAGAACTCTGCTTCATCTCACAAGGATGAAATCAAAGTTATCAGCAGGTTAATGTGCTTAGTGGGAACACTAAGAAGAATCCATTCCAAACCCACATGGATTGGTATCAAGATTTAACTCTATGTAACTGCAGGACTGAGTTTCAGGTTTTCTTACTGGCTTTTCGAGGTTGCTGCATTCTCTGGTGTGTGGTCCTCTTCATCTTCAAGGTGAGAAATGGTAGGGCAAATTCTCATGCTTTCAGGCTTTCTGAACTTCTTTTCTGCCATATCTTGCCAACTTCTACTGCCAACTGAAGATAGGTCTCTGCTTTTATGAACTCATGTGATTAGATGGGAGTTCACCTAGATAAATCAGGATACTTGCTTTCAAGGTCTTTGAATTTTATTACCTTTCCAAAGTCTCTTTTATCATGCATGGTAGCATGTTCACAGCTCTCAAAGTTTAGGAAATGTAAATCTGTAGGTGAATGATCCGCCTGCTCAGTTGTCCATTTCTCTGTCCTATCATCTTTCATTTCTTCTCATATATCCTCTTAACTCTACCTGACAGTGTGTCTTCTAAATTTGCCTATGTATAGGAAACATACAATGTTTGCATATGAAACATACAATGATTTCTATCCAAAATGGCCTCAGTTTCCAAGATCACTATTCTTACTGACCACTGGATTTATTCTACCAGTTTTCTGCTGCCATACAGTTGTGACAGATGATCACTCTAGTGTTGATAGCTTGGATGTTGGAAAACCTGATTGTGTCTCTACTTGCCCTGTACTGTTTGATAAGCACCAAATTTGTCAGTTTGAATCATTCTCAAAGATCTAAGTCTTTATTTCACTAGTCCTAGAACAAGTTACTCTAGTCCTGGCATCATTTATATAGTTCTGGCTAAGTTACTCATCCTTTGCCACAAGGCACTGTTGCTTTCCTTTTTCACATTGCTCAGAAGCTACCACTTGTGGATTGGTACAAAGATGTCCTATGATTCAGGATTACTCACTAAAAATAGGACACACTCATTATTACTGAACTAGTACCCATGCATTATATGATCAATCACAACATGCAGTGAAAGCTATTTTTCAGAAATTTATATGCCTTACTTAATAAAAGAAAGCTATATGACCTGTATTAACTATTTTTTGGATATTTATGATAAATTATTTAATGATAATGTAGTCATACTGATGATATTAGTGTGCTTGATATGACTGGGCTGTAAAATACTCATCTTAGTAATTTGAGTAATTTTATTTTATTTTATTTTATTTTGAAGAGAATAAAACAAATACAAAATAAAACATAATATTCAATCAAAACAAAGTATGTGATACAAGACTTCAAAACAAAATAAAAATAAACCAACAATGGCTACCATGTTGCCCCTTGCTATCTTAAAAATAACCTCGCATTCCATCAGGCACAATAAAATCAAACACAACAGAGCAGAATAAAACCAATCAAAACAAAACAATGAAAGCAATACAGGACTTCAAAACAAGGCAGTTGAAATACCACAGCAGCCACCATAATGCATCTTGTTATCTTCAAAGTAGCTGTTTATATCATCAGACATAATAAAAACAAACAAAACAAAATAGAATAGTCTATCAAAACAAAACAATGAACATAATACAAGACTTCAAAACAAGATAAAAGGAAATCAATAATGGCTAACATAATGCCTCTTGTCATCTTCAAAATAACTGACCATACCCTCAAGTATAATACAATCAAATAAAACAGAATAGAATAAAACCAATCAAAAGAAAACAATGAAAGCGATACAGGACTTCAAACAAGACTGTAGGAATACAACAGAGGCTACCATGATGCATCTTATCTTCAAAGTAGCTGCTTAGACCATCACACATAGCAAAATCAAACAAAGCAAAATAGAATAAAATCAATCAAAAGAAAACAAGTAAAGCAATAAAGACTTTGGAACAAGATAATAAGAAAACAGTGATGGCTGCTATAATCTATTTTGTTAGTTTTGCAATAACTGTCCATGGCATCAAACATAATAAAATCAAACATAACTAAACAATAAAACCAAGTGAAACAGAGCCATGAGAATACAGGGCTTCCAAACAGAATTATAGATTAACAATGGCCATTGCCTTCCCCCTGTAGACATCTCCTCCCCTTTCACCTTCACAACCTCTATTTTGTATTTTAGATCCCACTAATTTCCCCAGTTTCTCATACTAGGGAGACAATACGATGTTCACCCATGTGACTCTGAACCCTTTCACCCATAAGCATGCTCTCAAGTTGTATCCATTTGCCTACAGGAGTCTCAAGGTTATCTTTCTTTATAGCTGAGTAGCTTTCCATTGTATAGAAATGCCATATCTTTCCTTTCCATTCTGCAGCAGATTGGCAAGCTACCCCTACTGTTTATACTGGTTGCCTGTCACATAGAGCATTGTTTTCTCTCCTTTGACTTTTAATCTATGAATTCCTTTTTGACTTAAATGTGTTTGTTGGATAAAGCATATTGATGGATCTTGTCTCCTGATTCACTTTACCTGTGTTTCTTTTTATTAACAAATTGAAGCCATCTACATTAATGGTTATGGCCAACATGCACTGGCTTATCTCTGCCATACTATTTTCCTGCCATTGGCTGTGTACCTTTCCCCTCCATTCTATTGTCTGTCCTGCTTGGTGATCCCCCTCTGCCACTGTTCCTGGAACCATGGTCTTTTTTATCTCTTTCTAAAATGTCCTTCAGTATTCTTTGTAGGGTTGGTTTGGCAGTCATGAATTTCTTCAGTTGTTCTTTGTAGTGGAAGTATCTTGTTTCTCCATTAATTTTGAAAGATAGTTTTGCAGGGTCTGGGTTTTACATCAATCTGGATTGGAAGTTGTTTTCTTTCAGGACTTGAAATATTTCACTCCAAGCTCTTCTTGACTTGATGGTTTGTGTTGAGAAGTCTGTTGTGATTCTGATGGGTTTTCCTTTATACGTGATCTGTTTCTTTTCTTGAACAGCTTTTAATATTCTGTTCTTGCATTGAATTTCTGTGATCTTGATTATTATATGTCTGGGTGTAGATTTAGTTTCATTATGGCTAGCTGGAGTTCTACATGCCTCACTTATCCAAATAGCACGTCTTTCTCTCATGTTTGGGAAGTTTTCTGCTAGTACTTCTGTAAACAGAATTTTAATGTCTTTTGTGTTGACCCTTGCTTTTTCATTGATACCTATCACTCTTAAATTATTTTGCTTTGCATCATCTTGAAGTTGTTGAATTGATACCTCCTGGTTCCTCATTATTTTTAAGAGGTCTTTCCTTTCCTGATCACAAGCTGCACACCTGTCTTCAAGGTCTGAAAGTCTATTTTCAGTTTCTTTCAAGCAATTTTGCCAGGTTTCAGTGGAGATTTTAATTTCCTGGATATCTCTTTGAATCTCTTTCATGCATTCGAAATCTCTCTTATATTGTTCATTAATGGCTTCCCTCATTTTCCTTTGCTCCTCTATTTTTTTATCTATGTCTTCTCTAGAGAAGCTTAGCAATTCTTTTACTATGTTTTTCATTTCTTCTTTTACCTGAGATAGTATTTCTGTTCTAATTTCTTTTATAGGCTCATGGAGTTGTCTCTTTACTTCAGTTGCCATCACTGCAGAAACTTCAGGTGTGCAACTCCCAATCTCTTCCACGTTTTCATCTCCTGGACTTGCTCAGCTTGGGTTGGAGTCCAGGGACTGCCTTTTGTTTCTTCATCTTGACATTTTCCTGGGTTCTTCTAAATAAACTGGTAGTGGGGTTCTGGGCACCTCCCACATTGGCTATAATTTCTCTGGAGCGTGACTGTTTGATTTTCCTGGCCAGTGCTGGCTACAGGTATTCAATGGGTGCTCTGCTTCTGTTTTCCCCAGATCTTGCGGGTTACCTGGTGTGGAAGCATCCTTCAGGCAGCTGGAATGCATGCAGAGCAGGGCCTGCCTCTGCCTTCCCTCTGAACTGGTTACCAGTGAGCAGCGTCTCCCTTTGTCTGCTGAAATGCACTCAGAGCAGGGCCTGCCTCCGCCTTCCCACTGAGCTGGTTACTGGTGAGCAGTGCCTCATTTAAGTAATTTTAATAAATGAACTATATTTTAATATTACAACAATCTAGTAAAATACTTGGTAATTAGTTACTAGGCAACCTGTGTGTGTGTGTGTGTGTGTGTGTGCGCGCGCGCAGGGTGGGAGGACACTAGCTGTGGGTATCAGGTAGAACTGAATGCTTATTATTAAATCTACTACTAAGCTATCTCTAATACTATGTGATTTCTATGCACAATTTAAGAACATTTGTTTAACGTCTACTGAGTGCAATTTACCACAATACAAATAAGGAAGGCATGAATTGTTCCTTCAGGGCACTTACAGCCTATTAGAAGTAGCAGGTACCTTAACATTTGAGATTGAAGGTATAAAATAATGAGCACTTAAGCAAAGGAACAGATAAAGCATTAAAGGAGGAGAAAGGAAATGACTTTACTATCAACACACATATATAACACCTTATCTAGATTAGACACTATGCAAGTATGATCAAATGTGCTGACTCTCTCAGTTGATTTGAATCTTAATATATTTGGAATCAGAAAGGTAGTGAAGCAGCAATCAAGTCAAATGAGAAACACAAAGCAAAGCCCAGAGAGCAGTTCCCTGTACTGCCTGCTTCCATTGCTTTCTGCTCTGCTTCCACTCTTCCTATTTGGGGAACACCTCTTCTCATTCTCATTCTTTATCACTTCCTACACATGGAAACTTATCCTTAAAGATTTCCCTATGTGGAGATGATATTTTTCTGCATGAGACCCATTTTAACTTTTTCTGTACTCTTTTATGACACATTTCATACATAGTAAAGTTAAAAGTAGCCTTCAGACTTCTTGGGGAAAAGAGCATGTGATTTGTTTTTTTGTTTTTTTTCATTTCATGCCTCACAGTGGTTACCAATGAATGATCAGTAAATGGATTTTTATCTCCTGCTCCCTTCTTGTTTTACTTCTCTGTAAGATAGTCACTGTTACTTGATATTTTCTAGTGAGTTGGCTTACTAAACAACTGTCTTCCAACACGAGAAAGTTTGTTTTACTTGAAAGAAAGTGTTGATTCTTTTTTTAATTACATGTCCAGGATGTTCTAGGTGTTCATCAAATATGGAATGAGTGAATACAACTAAACACTTGGAAAATGCTACTGGTGTCTTCATGAGCAAAATTAGGTTTATTTAGTGATTAATCATCACTTCTATACAGTAAGACACTCGAAAGTATTTATAGGCTTAGTATTCTCATCTTTTTAAAGCTCTTGAGTAACTGTATAGGGAATACTAGGTAAATACTATACTTGATCTTAGCCAAAAGGCCGAGAAGCGATATGGGAATATTAGATAAATATAGAGCCATTAACTTTTCAGTTGCATTTGCCAGTTAACGTGGAGGAAGGTATAGCATTCTTCAACATTGATTATTATGAAACACAGTTTAAAGCTTTCTTAAGAGCTTGAAGTTTGGAAGGTAGGAAAGCTAGGCAATTATCTATTAATGTTTCCTAGTGCTTGAAAAATTCCAACAGGATAATTGCTAATGTGCACTGTTGTTATTCTCAACAAGGTGACATTTGGTAGAGAGATCGCCCAGATAGTTTCTGCAGGGGTAGTGAGTACATTTAACATCTGTCCTGAAATGACAACATGTAAAATACTAAAAGTAGTTTTCCACTGGGAGGTAGAAATGATGGCATTCTCAGACTACAATCCTAGGCAGAAATGGGCTTGAATCTTGTCTCAGACAAGACTAGCTATGACTAGTTACACAATTTAGTCCAACTCTTCTTCATATAATGAGTATCATAAGGATATCACTTTCATAGGACCATGGCAAGGATTAAATGAGCTAAAGCATAGAAGTATTAACATACTTTATGCTTACTATATGCCCTGTAATGTGCTAAGTACTGAATGAAAATTGTTGCATTTAATCCTCACAACATGAGTCTGTACTACTATGATCCCTAGTTTTCATAGGGAGACACTGAGCTAGTTTCTTGAGACCTAGTTTGTCCTTAAGAAACATACAATTGACATTGTTTGTATTGATTGATATATACTAGCAAATATCTTAATCTATTTTAATATACTAATGACAATTGCATTTTATCAGGTGCTTTATTAACATTTTAGGTGGTTATCTTAAATCTCACAATGTGCCTGTGTGATGTAACTTTTATTATTTTTCAAGTGAGAAAACTCATATTTAAAAATGGCAAGTCATGTGTCTAAGGTTATATACCTTTAAATTGATAAAGCCAATATTTAAACCTAGACTCTTTGATACCAGAGCTGGTATGAAAAATACTACACTCACTCTATAACTTCCAATCCAGCACCTAATAACTCCAGAACTTTCACATTAAAAGGTAAAAGGAAAGTGAATTTAATAAGGAGGTGGGTCTTGAGTTAGTACTTCTGTGGGTGCACTAATTTTGTGGTGGCTGAACCAAATCACTGTAAGTTGGTTAAGTCTGAAACAAAAAAATTTATTCTTTCACAGTTCAATATTTAGATGTCTGAAACCAAGGCATCCGTGCTTCCTTCAAAGGCCTAGTGAATGATCTATCTCTGGCTTTTTATAGCTTTTGGTGGGAAGGTGACACTCTGCATTTGGTGGTCATATCAATCTAGCCTTCAAGACCAGTATTTTCAAATTTTTATAGGATCCATCTTCACATTGCATTCTCCATTATGTGTGCCTAATCTTCCTCATCCTACCCATCTTTTAAGGATATTTGTGACAAAATTTAGAGCCAACTCAGATCACCTAAAATAAGTTCTCATTTTAAGATTGTTAATCCCTTTGCAATCACTTGACCTCATAAAAAACATTCAGGACTTCAGGAATGAATTTGGTCTCTATGAAGACATCAGTAAGTCTACTATAATAGGGAATACAAAAGTGCATCTGATTGAATCCATGGATCCACTGATTGTGGTACACTCTATCATGTACAATAAGCAGAAAAATACCTAACATGGATAGTCTATTAGGAGGCATCTCCCTTAACATCAAGTGTACACATAGATAAAGACTATACCTTCAAGGTAGATATAATCCAGAAAAAAATCATCATAGAAAAAGAGAAGGATGTCTTGCATAATTCAACCTTTGCAGTGGGCAGAGGGAGGAAAACATGTCTCTGGGAACTAGACTGCAAAGTCTCACATGGGGTGTCTAAGGTCTCATATCAAAACCTAATGTTGAGACACATCTCTGAGTGTGGTCCCATGGCCTCAGGAGTGGTCTGAGTACTCACAGATGCATATCTGGGTTACCTTACCAGGAAAACCACACAGAAAAACATAAATGCTGAATGAAGGTGAGAGGGTTTCAGAATGAGAAGTAATTTGCAACTATTGATCAGTGCAGCCAATAGAGGTTGCAGCCCACTGCACCAACCAACTCCTTTTTTATAAATTTTATAAGTTGATCAACCAGGAATGTGGAGGAACTGGTCCCATCCCAGGTGAGCTTATTTGGTAACACATGAGGAAACTGTAGTGCATGCTATAGGCAACATCCAAGGTTCCCCTTTGGTCGTCTGTGTCAGATGGCTGTCAGGTTAGTGCTTTTCCAAGAATTTGCCCCCTCCTTGGAAGGACACTTAGAGAGTTATAACCTCTTCTCATAGCCAATGCTGTATGTGAGAGCTCAACTTCCAAGTCTTTTTGCCTCAGTGGATGCCTCTGAAGAGTTCAGATAGCTTCAGAGTTCCTCTGGCATGGCATAGCATGTTTTGCAACTATAGTTCTCAGCATATAGTGTTCATCTCTATGTGAATCTGACCTATTGAATTTTAACAAAATATTAGAACAAGCAAAATAAAACCAAAAGAACCTACTGAACAAAACAAAGTAATACCAAAACTTCCAACACTGAAAATGCAAAAAGCCCCAGGATTTGTACAATTCTGTACCGTATTTAAAGACTATTACACACAGAACTATCCCACAACTGGGCTACAAAAGCATAAACCTTTTCTACTCAGTCACAAAGATAAAAATATTTTTAATTTTTAGAAAATTTAGTTATTTAATTCTACTTCAAAGACAGTGAATTCATGGTACCAGTGTTCAAAGTTATTAACCATGTTCTTTGGAATCAGATACAAATGGATATATATTTCTGTCCTTCTATTTAACCATACCACTTTGAACATTTATTTAGTATCTCTTAAGTTTCTGTAACTGAGAAGCAATGTTACATAGCTACTTCATGAGATGACTAAATGTAATATGCTTCCGTAGAGAAATCTAGCACTCTATCTGGCACGAAGATATGATTTATAAATGTTATTTCCTCTTCCATTTCCCACCAAGGTGCCCAAAAACCTACCCTTTTGCATGTAGCTTTCTTTAAAGAATACTTGTAACAGAAAAAAATATATTCTGAAATTAAAAACAAAGTCAAAATAACATTGTCTTAGAAGGTATGGTTGGACTGACTAGTCCATATATAATCCAGGTGGGTATCCTGAGCTGGAGAGATGTCCCTGTACTTTCATGAGAAACTTCCCACCAGGTCTCTGTCACTTCTGTACCACCAGCACACCACTGAATGTCAAGCCTAAAGTACAGCTTGTAGGTTTACAGGAGAGAGGGTAAGGAACAGTATCTATGGCTATGGCCATGATTTGCCCCCTCATTAGACTATGTTGGGCTCGCTCCTGGCCCTCAATATCTGGCACAAAACTTCTACAGGTGTCAGACGCATCACTAGTGTGAGTGCTTTAAACCTGCCACTCTTCCAGGAAGAAAAATGGACCTTACTCTTGCCACTTCATGTTGCCTGCAAAAATCAGACCACTATGGATTTTGGATGAATTTCTCAAATCTTGGAAGAAAAATACATCTTCTGCTCAAACAGAAAGGTTATAAGAAAAAATATTAACTTTTTTAAAAAAAAGAATACAATCAAACAAAACAAAACAGAGTAAAGTCAATCAAAACAAGGCAATGAACATGGTACATGACTTTTAAACAGGGTAAAAAGCAATCAGTAAGGGTACCATAATGCCTCCTGTTATCTGCAGTATACCTGCCCATACCATCAGGGATAAGTAAAATCAATCAAAACACAACAAACTAAAACAGTAGAAACAAAACAAAACAAACAAAAAACAATGTAAGCAATACAGAATTTCAAGATACTAGCAAAACAGTAACTTTTATTTATAATACATTATTGGATTATTTTTGTGGATATCTATTAAGGAGATTTGGAGTTATGAGTGTACAGATCATGAAAAAGAGAACTGAATTCAGTGATATTTGGTGACACACAGGGTATTTGAACAATTTAAGGTGATTGATACATAATAAAGGTCTTGCAACAGAAAAAAATACTTCTTATTTTTACACCACTGTACAGTTTACAAAACTCTTTTGCATTTATTAATGGGCATGATAATCCTTTGAGATATGTAGGTTATATATTTCTAACCTCATTTCACAGATGATCAAGTTGAAACTCAGAAACATTAGCATGAAAAAATAATTAACTTCTGTGTTCCCAGGTGAAAGCTGAATGAAGACCCTCCATTCACTAGCACTTTAAAAAAGACCATGTGGAAGCTTTAGCGTATTAGAGCTTAGCCTAGAATGAGGGGAAGGCAGTGTCCAGGGGAGAACTGGATGTCTGATCTGCATTTCCCTTTCCCCAGTATTGTCCTCTGGAGGTTTTGGGACTGGCCACACTCTTGTATAGCAAGAGAATTTCTTCTCTGTAAATCACCAATATTAAAGGATTCTCATAACCCTATTGTCTTTTTTCATAAGTCTCTAAATGAGATATCTCCCATAATCTCCCATAACTAAGCTCATTTCACATTTGCAATGGCCTGCTGAGCATTTCCACCTGGTTGTTTGGCTAGTACTTAAAACTAATCTGTCTAAATGGAATTAGTTATTACACCCATCAAAATCAACCTCTCCAGATAATAAGCAAATTGGTAGTAAGGCACTAGATACGTAATTGTAATTTGATAGTTAATTCTTTTTTTCTTTGTCATTTATTATGTTTTGTGTTTCTGATGACAGTGACATCATCCTATTGCCCCCAATCTTAAGCATAATTTTTAAAGACATTCATTTAATTAATGCAAATTGGGCAACTCTGAGCACAAGGAGGTTCATTAATGGAGATTGAAATGAGGACAGATAAAAACAAGAAGAGCAATAACAACAGAGAAGGTGATTGTTAATTTCTGCTTCTGATGGAATAAACAATGACTTCCTTAATTGCTTTGTGCATCTGTGTTCACCAGATAGGTAGAGGGAGAGAATTCCAGAAGAGACATAATGATCCAAATGCAGGTTAGAGAATTCTGAATTCTGGGGGAATTTTGAGTTCTCCCATATGCCTAAATGGAGCCAGAATCAGATAATAAGGCTTTACGCATGTTTGCCAAGTAGGGTTGATGTCGTTCTGTAACCTAGTACTCAGTGCTATCTCCACAACTACACAGTAGAATTACATGGAGGGTTATTTTAGAAATGAAAAATCCCCACCATCCCCCCTCTTATACACACTCAAGGGACAAGTTTAATCCTTCCATTTGATATTCGAAATTATGTTTTTATGGTTCTAGGGGTGATTTACAGTTGAGTAGACATAGCTGGCTGGTCCCTTGCCACAGTGGAGTTTATTTGGGAGGAGAAAACTATGGATGGATATATTAGTCAGACTTCATTGCTGGGATGGAATACCTGACACTCATAACGTAAAAGAGGAGAGATTCATTTTAGCTCACAGATTCACAGGTTTGTTTATGGTTGACTGGCTCTGGGGCAGAAACATCATGACAGAAGAGCAAAGTTGCTCACCATTAGGTGGCCAGAAGCAGAGAGAGTGAGAAAGCAAGAAAGCCAGAGGGAAAAGAAAGGGCAAGGGATCAGAATTCACTCTTCCAGGTCATGCCCCCAGTTACCTATTTCCTCTAACTAAACTAAACCTCACCTTTTATTAGCACATTTAGCTATGAATTAATACTTCAATGAGTTTAGTGCCCCATGATATCACTTTCTCAGATCCTCACCTTTCAACACACAAGACTTTGGGGGAATAATTTTGATCCAAACCATCAGGTGGATGATATTCTGCCATTTGGTTCTTTCTTTTTTGCACATTTGGCAACTGAAAAAGATCGTGTCTTTGTCTTCTTACACCACTTTTTTTTTCTGTTTTCTTTATTGTGTCTTGGATAAACACTCCCCTGTCATTTGATGTATTTCAATTCATCTAGCTTGTGAATTCCCATACTTCTATTTTGTCTCCATTCAAGTCCAACCTATGCTATACAGCCACACTAATCTTTTAACTATCTCTACATCTAAACATATCTTTGCTCTGCATGGAAACCTTCAGTGGCTCCCTATTTTTTATAGAATTTATAAACCTCTGAGTTCCCATTGACAATTTTAAACTTGGTTTAGTGGCACTGTCTTCTGTCCTTTAAACATCTGCTTTATTCTTTTGCTTTGCTTACAATTTTTCTTTTTTCCAGAAGATATTGTCACTGTTTGCTAGACTCTCTTACATTTTCTTCCAGGTACAGCTCACATGCTGCCTTTCCTGTGAACCTTCCATATTACCCAGTCAATGCACTCTGGTAGATCTCATAGTATCTTCTCACCAAACATTTACAACTTTCAAATATCTTTTCTTTAGCCATTACCCAGCATTCTCTCATATCACATAGGTATTACTGCTGATGTATAATTGGGCTTGATGCAAAAAAAATTCTTGATCATCATTGTTCATTGTGTAATACAATAACTTGTCCAGTCACAAGTAGAAAAATAAGGTAAATTAATAATTTTAAAGAACATTTAAATAATTAAGAAATTTAATTGTTTCTAAATATGGAGAACATTTTTTTAATAGTTTAATAATCAATTGTGGTACTACTCTCCCACAGTTGTTAGATGTATAAAGACTACTGATGTTGCAATCAGATCAACATAAAGTTAAATCTACCTCTTTATTTTCTAGTTATTTGACCTTGAGGAAGTTCCTAGACCTTAATGAAAATCAGTGAGGTTTTGTTCCTATAAATTTGATTCATGCCCCCTATATCACATGCCTGTTACAGGGTATAAATTAAATGTCACAGGGCATATATAATGACAAGCATATTATAAATACACAACAAGTATTGATTCAATTTACATCTATTAAGTTTACAAATTTTCAAGAATTTTAGTAAATAAAATCATTCACATTGTATACCAGAGCAAAAATTAGAATTTTAGTAATAAAATTGGACTTAGGAAATTAAACTTTAGCTAGGTGTGGTATAATCCTAGCACTTTCAGAGGCTTAGGGAAAAAAAAGATTGTAAGTTTTAGCCTAGCCTGAGCAACATAGTGAGAACTTGTCTTAAAATAATTTTTAAAAAGGGCTGAGGATATAGATCAGTGCAAAGGCCTTGAGTTCCATCCCCAGTATCACCTACCACCATCACAAAAAAAAAAAAAAAGAAATTTTACATTGATATAATGATCCGGGTTAGATGAAAATATTTTAAATAAATACAGTACATTCTTGGCCAAAAGAGCCTTTAATTAAAGGTTTAAGTTTATCTAAAGAAAACAAGAGTCCTTCAGGAAAAGGTGTTCACGAACATAAAGCATAGACATGTAGGAGACATCAAAAGAAACACGGTTAATACTTGTCTAATCCCTGACCTTTGTCAAAGATTCACCTGCCCAGATCCTGTCCCAGATATTAAAGGATTCTGATATAGTGGTTGATGACAGTAAACACTTGAATTATAAAACTAACCATGTATTTGTGGTTTCAAATATAATAGACATCTTCCAATAATAATTGGTCTTTTCATGTAGCTTGCTTACAGGTAGTATATAGTCACTTTAAACAAGAATTTTAAAATTTTTATTGGATAATTTGACCTTTGCATTATAGTTCTTATTAGACTGGATTAGTTTGTTGGGTCCAGTACTTATAGGACATTCATAAGGATAGAATTATGAGATATTCTGGTCCATGCCACATTGAACAGTCCACCCCTTATCAAGTACTTTAATGTTGTTCCACATGCTGAAACTTTTGTACAAAGTGATGGATGCTATGAATGAACCTTGCACCTCAAACCTAGCTGAAGGTCTTACCTGTAATTTACAATATTTATATGGCTGGGATGATTTATTGTGAGTCTATGCTGTCATTTTCTTCCCTCTCCTTTTCCCAATGGCTTCTTTTGGAGATTCATGGGGTTTTGGAGAAACTCAGCCCGCTGTTGCTCAAGGGATGGGACATACGACCTAGACAGACAAGTCAGCGGATCCCATGAGATTGGCTACAGTGATTGGTTTGTGTTACCCCAATCCAGTCAAGTCAAAGAGTCCAAGGTCACCTTGGAATTTTAAGATGAAGATACGTTGCCTAGCTCTATGATGTGTCCCATTATGCTTCGATCTGCAACAACCTTTTTTTTTTTTTCCTACTATGAGGGAAGTTATCCTTTAGAAAAGGTCACAGCAGGAGAAAACAAACTGTAAAAATTAAAAATTCAGAAACAGAACCTCAATAATATCATCATCCCAAGAATCATATTGTGTGTGAAGCTCAACTCATGCATGACATATATGTTAGGTCAGTAGAGTTCAGTTTTATCTTACTTCCAACACAAATGACCCTGATATCTTTGTTTGTCTTTTTTTGTTTGTTTGTTTTTGAGACAGTGTTTCTCTGTCCAATTCAGGCTGGTCTTGAGCTCACTTTATAGCTCAGAATGGTCTTGAATTTGCACCAATTCTCCTGCCTCAGCCTCCCGAGTGCTGGGATTACAGGTGTGTGCCACCACGCCCGGCAAGGATCCTTATATTAAAACGTACATTAATACATCATTAAAAAGAATTTATATTTTTTCATTTAATTTCTTTGGAAAGAACAGATAATATTATGAACTACATAGCTTTCTGCTAGTAAATTTTTACCTCAAAATTCCTATTTCTGTTCTTTCAAAAGGATGTAACCACACATTAAACACTTTCCTGGTTGTGAGACAGAGATGTTTATAGGGCTTACTTATCTCTCTTCTCAAGTCAATAAATTCTTGGCACTGCATTTTCAGTTTTAAGTGGCTAAATCTAAAACTATTGTCAAGAACACCTGAAGGATATAACACAACGTTCTTGGTCAGGAATAGATTTTTAAAGTAAAAAGTTGTCAAGGAGGCTCTCAAAAATCTCAACTCATCAAGGGAAATAGGATGACAGGTAGCCTGTCTTCATCCTGGGTGACCCATCTCCCATAGAGACTTAAAAATTTCAAATGTGTAAGAATGGACACAGCATACTAATACATTTCAAAAGCAATGAGAGGCTACAAGATAACAATATGAATTTATGAGAGATCACTAAATATAGCTTGTTTTTTATATGAAAACATGTGTCATGCCATCATTTCTTCACATACATATTTTGAAAGTTTCAGTATTTGAAGAAAGGGATGCATACTTCACTGAGTTTTGTTAATCTACTTTATGTATACACAATACATTTGAATGTTAGTCATCACTATAGCACTGATATTATCAGAGTTCTTGGTCCTACCTTTAGTTACATGAGTAAAAATAGGTTTATCTGATGGGTACTAGCTTGTATGTGTGCTACACATGAGTGTTTATGTGTGCATGGTGGGGGGCACATAAATGGAAGATGACTGAGGACTAGGTTTAGAAACATGCAGAAATGACAGAAGCTCCAGAGGGATAAAAAGAAGGAAATAAGATACAATCTATTTTGATGTATTAACTTTTCTCAGACTCCATCACTGTCACTGGGATAAAAGAAAATATCTGCAACAATGTCGTGATGAGTTTTCATTTGCTTGTTTTAAAGTCCCAGAAGAGAATTTCTTTGACTTCATGCCCGCCCTAGAAAGGAAGGACCTGTACTTTCCCTGCTCTTGAAGGTCATGGAACCTGAAAATACCCTACCGAGAAGGAAATGCTGGAAAGGAATATTTGCAAAAGAAATGGAAAGGGATATTTCCAAAAGAAGATTGGGAACCACTAGGAAGAGATTTTTCTTTTTCTTTCTTTCTTTCTTTTTTTTTTCTTTGGTGCCAGAGATCAAACTCATGGCCTCACATTTGCCGGGCAGGCGCTTATGCCACCGAGCTAGATCCCTAGCCCAAGGAAGAGATTTTTATACTGCCATCCAGACCACTTCACATTTACTCCACAGTACCAACAAATCCAGAGCTTCTCAGTCAAATTCCTGCCTGTTCTGTTGGACACAGAATAAAAAAGAAATTAGTAACACCATGACTACATTCTGCTTTGTGTCAGCAAGTCTAAAGTCCTTGGGTCACTAACACAAATCTCAAGGGTAAAACATCAACACTCTTGCTGGCACAGAGATTGAGTGGTCCTTCAGAAGGAATGGGTATGGTTCAATCTGCTTTATAATTTGGCTGAAAGAACGTGCTCAAGGATACCAGTCCCATTACTCTTTCTTTTAAAAGCATTAAATCCCTAAAATCATATGCACATGATAAAGAATGGCCCTTTTAAAAGACAAAGGCTGGTTTCTTTAATCCTTAAGTGAACAAACAACAACAAAGCAATGCAGAATGTTTTTATTTCTTCATTGTCTCTGTGTTCTCAATAGTAATAGTTTCTGTAGGTTTGTTTTAATTTGTAATGTGCACTTATTTCTAACTGTGTTACCTTTATTGATTTGAGTTCTTCTTAGAGTAAAAACCTTGAGGACAACAGCATTGGATGTTTGGTTTTATTACAGTTTAGTATCATACACCTCTGGTGAAATGAGGAAAGGAAAATATATCATTTTTAAAAAAACACGTGTTTCTTGAGCAGCTGATTTCCTTAGCATGCAAATGAACACAGAGAAGAAGCCATCATACTTTCCTGTGTATTGCCATTTGTAAATGCAATGCACTAATGCAAAATCTAAATACTCAGTGGGTTTCTGACAATCCCATCCATCACCATACAGCCCTCACCATGTTACTTCCCCAGATGGATGCATGCAAAAGCACAGTCATTTCAATAAGCCAAATGGAAAGAAGAAAAAGGTGAGAAGGTTGTGAAGCCACTCAGGTTTTTGAAATAGCTTTGCAACAAGTGTCCTTTGTATTTCTTTTCCTTTGGTTGTGTAGTCATGATTATAAAGGTCAACATGATTATTCATTCTATACAAAGTCACTTGATGAAATACATTTGCCTAAACTTGAAGAAAAAAATTAGAAAACATCATTTTTGCTCTCCTGGAAATAGATGATGAGACAAAGTTAGGAGGGTAAGAAGTTTATCAAGGTTTAGCGTCTGGGTTTAGTGAAGAGGAAAGACGCAGGACTGAGAAAGGAAAGGCTTCCAACCAAGATGCAGATCTCGTAAAGTCTGAGTCAACTGACAGGGAGCTCTTAAGCAAGAATTGAACACCGGGGAGGGCTCACTTCTGTACTTGGTGGAAAAGGCCAGCATGGGTACCTTGGAAGAGGACTGCACAGTGAACAACCATGAAACACAATCTTAATTTTATTTATGGTAAATGTTTCTTCAATTCAGAGTTATAATTTGGTGCACCATTAAATAAATGGTAAGCCATAAAGGACATTCAGATTTATGAAAGGGAAATTTTACTAAGAATCTAGGGGATATTAAGATTCAGATGTTTCAATAGTGTGTTTTGCATACCTATGCGTGGAAATTTCTTGGGGAGCTTGTTAAAATTCAGATTCTAAGTTCTTGGTCATGTCATGAGATTCTGTATTTGTAACAATCTCCTTTGTGTTCCAAGGGCTAATCAGCCCTTGTAAGACTCATATTGAATCACAATTTAAGAGGAGCAGTTCAAATGGGGATCTTAAAAGTCTCTAAAATTTGAAGAAAGTTGGGGTTAGAAATATAGATCTTGGGTGTCATGATTATGTGATCACTAGATGTAAGGGTAGAGATGAAAAAAGGGACAAGAACTAAAAGTTAGGTCACACAGACATATACGGTGCCCTTCTCAACTACAGTGTCTTCTCTGAACCATAGGATACAGACAACTCTTCAAATGAATATTTTCCGTATTCCAAGAATCCTACCTAACTAACCCTTTCTGGATGAATAGGGAGAAAGTTTACATTAATAGAACCCTCTGGGCATTAGAGCTTTATGTTCTGGAAAGCTCCGATTGAGAAAGATTGAGTTAAAATATGGGAGAAGAGAGAAATAGCTTACTGCACAGAATGAAACTGACTGGCTGATAAGTTGGAGCAATATAAGGGCTTCATGGAAATTCAATTTAATGGTTTAGACCTATAATGTCCCTCTAATTTCTCACATGTTCAGAAGTGAGGTTTTTGGAAGGTGATTGGATCTTGGGGGTGCTATACCATCAGTGGATTAACCCACAGGTGAATATGTAGCTATGTGTGCTCTTAAGAAATGAATTCTGAGGGGAAGAGATAGGTTACTAAGGGCATCCTTCTAGAAGGCTGTGTTCTTGTCCTGGTTCCTTTACTCATTTTCTGAAAGGTATGCATTGAGCAGTTTTTCTTCATCATAACCCTCTGGGATTCCAATTCTGCCTTGAAGCCAGCTTTCAATGCACTGATGAAATCCTCTGAAATTGTGAGCTAAAATAAAAATTTTCTCTTTTAAATTGTGGATGTGGGATATTTTGTTCTAGTGATTGGAATGTGATAAACACACTAAGACAAATGTATCAAGAATGCAGGTGTGATGAAACAAATGAAAATTGTTAAGAGGCCAAGAAAAATGAAGAAAAACTATTGATTATTGTTTTCTTCTCCCTCATGACCAAGGTTGAGCAGGCTGAAACAAGAGCAGTTTCAGAGAAGAGGGAGAGAGGGTTTGATCTGAGTGAGCTCAGAAGAAATTGGAGGGTGAGGAAATTTAGATACCATGTATATACGATCTTTTAAAAGGAGGCAAAATGGACTTTAGCTGAAATCCCAAGGGAGGGTTGGAAAAGCTTTTCATCATAAAATAGAAGCTATAGCAAATTTTGTATGTTAATAAACATAATTAGTAGAGAGGGAAATCTGAAGATTCAAGAGGGAAATTCGAGGATCGAGAAGTAATAATCTTAGGAGTAAAAACTTTAAGTAGGAGAAAGGGGACCTATTAAGATCTACCAGGAATTGAAGGGGTTGGCCATAAAAATGGAATGGATGTACTGTTTATTGAAATGGAGAGGAGGCAGAATACATGGGCTCAGGTACAGGGCTTAATGTCGAGCCCTTTTGATTTACAAGGTTGACTGTGTTAATCCACAGATCTTTTTCTTTCCCTTCTATTAATGACCCTCCCTCCACATTCGCTGAACCCATTTGTGATATATTGGGAAAAAAAGAGTAGACAAGTATATTACATGCAAAGCACTGGTGAAGATTAAGATGTGGGAGCCTGAATTCTGATCTCTTTGCAATTGAGATATCCCATATTCCAGAGTCAGGAGCCAAAATAAAGCTATCTTCTTTATAAAATGCCTCTTGCTATCATAGCAACAGAAAATGGCCTAAGACACAGTATAGTAAACAAAGATCAACTTAACAAAAGTTTATTGTATGAATGATTCCAAAGGTTCTAGGAATGAGTGTATACACAGTCTATCTGAAGTTCATAGGAAAAGCATGACTATCAAGAAAGATAACAACATAAGAATAATTTCTCAACAAAAAGGAAGAGAGGAAGCAGAATTATGGAGTCGGTCATAGTTGGGCTGGCAATCATTGAGCTATTCAGAAGAAACACTCTTCCAAGAGGAATTATGAAACCAAGAAAGATGCTAAACTAGCTGGGTGACACCATGGGAATGTTGACAGAGAACCTGATTTCAGATGCTTTTGCCTATTCCCTGTTTCTGTTTGTTTGGAGAGGTTGAAGTGCAAGGCTGTGATTGCAAAAACCACAGTGAGTAAATAAGGCAACTCAGTGCTCTTTGGCAGGGAAAGGTCTGTTTTAGGACTCCTCAGCTAGCCTGGGCTCTTATATACTACAGCAAGCACCAAACATTATTGTTTCCTGTAGGGTAAGGGATAGGTGGAGAGGGGCAGCCTGGCAAGAGAAGGTGCTGATGGCAGTTATAATAGCCAATGCTTGGACAGGAACATAAGGGACTCCTTAATGAAGGGTACGTCCACCAGGTATCAGCCAGGGAATAACAAGGGCTGAATCATTACCTCTCAATTCACAGCACCATCTCAGGAATGGCTCCATTTTGGTCAAGCTGAGTTAATCAGCAACCACAGAGGCTGCCTCCTATTGCATAGCCAAGTCTTCCCTTTGAGCATAAAGCAGTATATACTGAATGTGCAGGGAACATGAACTCAAGGTCTTATAAGATGAAGGCTTTTTTCTCTATCTCAGCAAGAGGATGAGACATTCTCCCTACAACCAGAAACCTCTTGGGGAAAGGAGGAAGGGAAGGGAAGGAAAAACAGGTCTGTTAGGGAGAGATTTTATATCAGTGGGCTATTTATCCAACTGAGATGATCAAGACTGAAATAAGCAGGCAGACTTCTAAGCATACATCTCCCTCACTATCTGGGACCCAGCCCAGGGATGAAGACTCTAGTAAGGTGGATCAGACTAGCTAGAGATAATAACGAAGGCATGTTAAAACTGTGACCTGTCAATTTGGAGTTCAAGAGGCTGTGCAAACAGCAGAGAACCAAACAAGCAGCCTGTGGCCCAGACACAAAAGGGCATTGCAGTTACCATCCTTGCAGTCACAGTGACTTGAGACTGAGCAAGCCTGACTCATTGGTGGAGGGAGAGAAACAACAGAAAGAACGAGGCCAGAAAATGAGCTTGCTGACTCAGAGATTGAACCCAGCCAGTCTGGAGGACTGGTATTCACACTTCTAGTTTATTTTAAGGAACCAAATCATGTGCTTCTAGGAAGACCCTACAGTTTGGGGCTCTGTCTTACTCAAATTGCCTGTGTATCAAAAAATGCACTAGAAAAGTAGCAAAGGTACTTTGTTCAAGTCAAGCTTTGCCACTCTGTAGTGGGTGCTCCGTAGGTAAAATGAGGTAGGAAAGGCTACAAAAGCAGGAAAAATCTCAGAAAGTCAGGCCCCACTGGGTAGAATAAATGAACTATAGTCTCTTAGCTGCTAGTGCTCCATCTCCCACTCATTTTCTTTGTTTGGCTGAGGGATGTGGACGTGGAGAGTATGAAAGAAGACTTGATAAAAGGGTTCATGGAGTGCTTTAGTTTACTGATTATTACTATCCCATAATATGTCTGCATTCAAAACTGGACTGTGATCCTAAATCTTTCATCTCTAACCACCTTGCACAGGAGTCTTTTTTGCTGTGAATCAAGAACAATCTTTATTAACATCTTTAACTTCAATCCTGTGCTTCCTGATTTGCCTTCAGTCATTTCATTTGTAGTTTTGGTCTTATGTTCACATGATTCTTCAACCTATATAATTTTATCCCATGTCATTTTCCACATCATCCTCTCTATGAATACAAGATGGAGCATAATTGGGTTCTTTACTGTTTTCAGAAAGGAAAAGAAAATCCAAGATTTAGTTTTCAGTGTATAATTCTCATGTGGGTACCTCTGCACTATCCACAGACTTAATTATAGAATATAGAACTAATTATGTGCTCTGTGGAGTTCCTCTCTGAGGCTTCTCCAGGCATTCTACATTTATCTTTACTACATCTTTGTGAAGTGGGGCTACAGGATCAATTATTTCCCTCTAATGGCTAGAAGAGGAAAGTGGTTTGCTCAAGGTCACTCATCAATTTAGTACCAGAACCCAGGGGAATAGCCCAGGTCCTGTAATTCCAGCTCCAGAGCTGAATCCAAGAAACCTTGTTGCCTCTCAAATCATGGCACTGTTCCAGGAGTGGCTCCATTTTGGTAAAGCAGAGTTGATCAGCAACCACAGAGGATGTAACTGTTGCACAGTTGAATCTTTTGCTTCCCTTGGAGCACAAAGCCACATATACTGAAAGGATCACACAAGGTAGAAAAGCTGCTTTCATCTCCAATCAGTGCAATGGATCTTGTTAAGATACCCCAATCTTCACATTACAATCAGAGCTACAGCAGAAGTGCTATGTTCCCAGTAGTCCAAGTCTATTAAAATATAGTTTAGTACATGCAAGGGCCCAAGGTATTTCTTATGCATCCTTACAAAACATTGTAGGATAGATACAGTAACCCTACACATAGCTGATAAGACCCAGAGCTCAACTCTAAACTCAAGTCTTTATAATTCTCACTTGTCATGTTTGGAGCAAGAGACAAGAAATGTGGGTCCCTACAGAGCAGGTCATTGCTATTCATGAAGAGAGGAGAGGCAATTCTGAGTAAAGCACTCTTGGAGGCTGGCCCAGCAGAGACAGGGAGATGAAGTGGAATGAGTATCCTTCAGGTCAACTCTGGGCTGTGCTTCTGATTTAACATTGTAACCTTGGGATAGCAAAATATCAAAGCAATTCCACTGAGATACTAATGATTTCTTACTGAAATAGGCATTTGGAGGGTGGAAAATGATAGATTTCTATGTGGAAGAGGGGACTCAGGACATACCTCTTTAGTGGGTTGGACCTTTCACTTTTGGTCACACCTTCCTCCTTATCCCTACTTTGTTTCAAGGGACTTGAGTAACCTCTGCATTCCATATATATACAGTACTCTGGTGTAAATATGCAGAACATTTTGACACTTAAAAATATTTCCATAGCAAAACAGGACAGGTTAGAATTATAGTGTAGCCAGGAGGCAAAAGGGAGAGAAATGAGCAGGTAATACTTCACTTTCTAAAGTTGCAAAGAATGGTTTACCAGCCAATTGCTGTGCAGGGAGGATAAAATTATTAACCAAATCAACAAACACATAGGCTAGAAAACAAATAAATTATTTTAACACTATTTCAAGAACCCATGTTCACTGATGATAAATCACTGAGTGGAAAGGAGGCTATGAATATCATACTTACTTTAAAGACTCAATATATGACTCAATATCTTCATGGTGTGATATATTCATTTATTCAAAAGTGAGCCATTATAATATATGAATGGCTAAGCCTTATTTGCATATAATATGCCAAGCAGTGGTAAATTAGAACTATGAATATCTACTGCCTCAGTTCCCCAATGACAAACTCAACTAATTTCTGCCTGAGAAAGCAAACTAGTAAACGAAATGACGCTTCTGAGGTTTACTGAAGACTCTTTGTTGCACTGAATTCTCACCACCAAGTTAAATTTTGCTCAAGGATGACATCTTGCATTTATGTTTAACTGTTAGAAGGTTGAGTGTAACAAGGATCTCAATGCAAGGGAAGATTAAGATTGTCAAAGCTTATTCCAAAGTCAGTGCTATAAAGCTGAACCTTTGCAGCATGATTTTCAGAGTACACTTTGACAATGTAACACAAAACACACTCAGTTTCATTTCAAAACCAAACACAAGTGCGTGGGATTATTCATGCCTTAGCTTCCCTTCATTAAAGCAAATAATTAACAACTGACTGTAAACACAGGCACATAATCTGCTAAGATAAAGCAAGAGATCTGCATTCTCTTCAGTCATTCTTTTTAATTTTGTTCTTGTGATTGGATGCTTACACCTCTCCCTACTCACTTCACTCAATGTGTGTGGAGAGATAGGACTGGTAGTTTTATCCCCACTTCCCAGATGATGAACCTGATTTTAAGAGACACAGACTTGCCCAAGGTCACCCAGGAGGAGCACAAGTCACAATATGATTCCACAGCTACCATTTCCCAGTATAAGGCTCTTTCCGCTATACCATCTCCAAGACACACTTCATGGGAGGCACTGACAGTTGGTTCAACAAGGGTTTACTGAGAGCTTATTGGGCGCACAGGACTGTTTCAGTACAGGAGACAAAATGCTGGGCAACATGCAGACTCTGCCTGTGTGACACTAAGGGACTCACAATGCCTTGTAGAAGCCACAAAGTTTTATTCTTTTTATTTGTTTAGCTTTTAACACATAAAGAAAATTAGTACCAATGACAGAATAGACTTTGAACACAGAAGATGAAGAAAAAGAGAATTCTTTATTTGTAGTAGTCCTGATTTCTTGTTATTAAGAATTGATAGGATATGCTTTGCTTTTTTTGTATAATATATACTTAAAATGGAGTCAAATGAATATAATTAAATGTAAAATATTGACCAGCCAATCTATTAAAGTGAATATACTTGAATAAATGAAACACTACATTATTTCAATATCCAAGATGGATTCTGACATTTTAAGAAGTTTCATTGTATGTTTATGAAATATTTACAAAACTATTATGAACAACTGATAAATAACAGCAACTTTCAGATATGTTTATGTAGCTACTTCAAAAGGTGAAATTCCATATATGGGTAAATATTTCAAAAGTACAAAAACTGAAATGTTGTTACACACTCTAGTCTGAAAAAATACTCAAAATAAAGAGTGTTATAAGCAGAATAAGCTGTAACAGAACAATATTCACCAGAGACTGATCTTTCTAATGCCTGAGTTTAGAAAACACAAAAAAATTAAGATGCGTTATGTACATGCACAGACTCCCCACAATGAATGTGACCATTATGCACTGTAAACATGGACTAAGAAAAAGTAAACATACAGTCTTTTATTTAAAATGAATTCTCTTCAAACAGAATTTTAATAAAATCTTCAATCAGTTCACACTACATTGATTACTATTCACTTTCTGAATCCTTTTTATATGTCTCTTTAGCTGGAGGCAACCTCAGAACTACAGAACTTCATTAAATGCTTTAAATTAAGAAAAAATTAATGGGAGCAAAGTCACAAAGCAACCAATAAAAAGAATGAAAACTGTGTTTCATTTGGAGACTAAAAAAGTGGTTCAGACTAGACATTTTAGAGTATTCATGAGAAATGCTCATTCTAATTTGCAAATTCAAAGTCTATAATAATTCATGCTTTGAGGAAATATAATTTTTCAGTATAACTACAATTTGCAAAGTGAAGCTTTAATTTATGGCATGGTTGTTCTTTCCTTTTGAGCAGTTTCTTCCCCCTTCACAATATCTATTATAAACTGGGATGGAGGAAAAGAAAATACATGTTTATACATATACATATGTATACACAAGATACCTAAGGTAATTGTACTACTAATTTTTACTAGTTCATTGTACTACTAGTTCATTGAAAAGAATGGTTTGTGCTTATACTGTTTGATCCATTTTTCATGCCCATATCTTATAATCTGAGCAACTACTTTGAAGATAACAATAAGCAGCATATTAACCATTGTTACTCTCCTACTATTTTGTTTAGAAATTCCGTATCATTGTTTTTATTGTTTATTCTCTTTAAAATTAAAAAAAATATATATTATGGCACTGGTTGCCCTAAGTCACAGATCTCTAGACACGGGATTCTATAAGTTTATGTACCTTGCTTATTTTGTTTCTATAATTTGCTAAAAATTTCTGGAAGTGTGAAGTAACTTCTGCTTAAATTCTGAAAGCCACTGTGGTAGTCTGAAGCTTAAAAATCTGTTCTCTGATTTTCGAGACTGTGGTCAGAGTGAGATGCTCAATCAGATCTTCTATATTGGAAGAGAGGCATACAAAGGGAAATCAATAGTAGCTGTGCTTCAGAAGAACGGCAGCGTTGGTTCCAGACAGGCACTGTTGTTCTCCATGAAGGGAGGCCGCTGTTCAAGGACGAGCGCTGTAGTTCTTTTCTCAGCTGCCGCCTTCTCCCTGGGATTGTTGACCTAGACACATCTCTGGTCTTTCGGGGAAAACGCCATGTGATTTGGCCAGGAAAGATACTTTTGATTGCTATTAGTTGGCATATTCAAAGGAAATTGGACTTATCCTATTACAACATCCTATTACTTATCCACACAACATTTCTGAGGTTCCAGTTATTTCAATGTTCATTGCTTCTCAAACTCAATATTTGCTCATGATTCATTATAATTTTACATTCCTTTGTTCATATTTCACATATTCTTCATAAGTGATTGATTTCCTAGCCATATTTGCAAGTAATCACCTGCTGTTTAGGACATCAACATATACATCTTCATCCCCCTCTTGAACTCCAAGCCCACAGCATCTCTTATATTTTATGGCCAAAATAGGCATTGTTAATTTCAACTTCAATTCTCCTGTATTTTCCTTGAATTTGCACAGCAGATTCCAATCAACACGATTGTCTGTACTAGAAGTCTGGGGTCCAATAATACTTTCTTTCACCTCACCTCTTCATGTTCTATATTGGTTCTCCTTATTTTTATATGGATATATTCTATTCTTTCCCCTTTTTATCTCTGTGGCCACTACTTAAAATTCAGGACTTTATAATATCTTCCCTACAGCCTCCAAATAGTTTCCTTTTTTTCTAATCTAACTTTCCTCTAATCTGTTTTCCACCTTGCAGCCAATGTCGTGTTTTAAAATTCAAATTGTATTATATCACTTTCCTGTCTAAAATACTTCCATGATAATCTAAAATATACAGTAGCATGGCTTTTAATATTTTTGTCAATAATTCTTTACTCACATATATGTAAAATGAAGAGGCATTATTCTTGTTGAAGTGATGGAGCAGAAACATGAACTTCCTTCAGCTCAGACCTATCCTGGCTCCTTTTTTACCCTAAAAGTTTGCAAACAATCAGCAAAACCTTAAGTCCCTCTGTTTACCTCTAATATCGATTCTTATTTCTTCCAAGCCAACATTAGCATCTTGTTCATTTCTTCCATATCTGAGTTAGAAAAAAGAAAGGCTATGGATACGGAGCCCTGAGCTTGGCTTGGCTATGTACTTTCCTTCTTGCTCCCATTTGGATCATACCTGAGTATAACAATCATGCCAGGGCCCCTTCTCCACAACTCTGGAGATTCTTATGGCTGTTCTCCTGTTTGAGATTTCCTTTCAATCATGACTTTCTCTTTTTTGTTAGTCTATTTATTTATTTATTTATTTATGTATTTGGTACCGAGGATTGAACTCAGAACCTCATGCTTGCCAGGCAGGCAAATTAAGCCTCTGAGTTAAATTCCCAGCCCTATTTTTTGCTCATTCTTTGTTTTGTTAAATAAAGCTTTCTGTGTTTCATATTTGTGTGTGTATGTTGTGTGTTATAAACTTTTGGAGATTTTGTATATATGAATTTTTAATATACTTCTATTAGACTAATAATTTAGCTAGGCCCATCTTTTAAATAAGAAATATTTTCCTTTTTAATTTTCATTTTGGGGACTTTTCTCCATAGTTTTTCAGCTTCCACTGTATCATTAAGAAATATGAAGTCATTCTTATTTTTAATTTTTTAAAGTTCCCCCCCCTTTTTTTTTCTAGAATTGTGTTCTATATTGGTTCTCCCTATTTTTATATGAATATATTCTAGTTGTACCAATTGCTCTGAAATTTGACAATGATGTGCCTTGCTGTGGATTTGTTTAGGCCAAACCTTTCACTCTGACAATTCATTTCTATTCTAGGATATTTTCTTGTCTTATTTCTTCCCTTTATCTGTTTTTGTATAACCATTATTATTGAGATGTTGGACTTTCTTAACTATTGCTTTAATTTTCTATGTTTTTTATTTTCCTTTTCTTTGTTTTTCATTCTTTTTAAGGGAAAGAATTTTATCAACATTTCTGCTATTTCTAAAACTTCAGCTTTTTTTTCTCTATTATTTAAAAGCCCTCATTCTTATTTTAATGTTGGAAAATCTTTACTTACTTGTCTTACTATGTTAATGACAGCATTAATTCTTGTTTTATTTTCTATGTAGTATCCATTTCCTCTAAATTTGCTTTAGTTTTACTTTGCCTCTGTAATGTCTTTCATTTTAAAAGCCCTTTTCCCTTATAGTAGTACAGCATGCATTTAGCATGTGTGAGGCCCTGGGTTCAATATCAAGCATTCCCAAAAGTAGGGAAATAAATCAATGATTAGAGCCTCTGGGTCCCTAGGAAAGATCTGTCAGTTTTGATCCTGTGCTTCCTTTGGGTGATTTTGTTTATATGTCCTTAACTCAGAGCATCAAATTTATTTTTCAAAAAAGAATATCAGAATATGATCATACAGACAACAAACCAAGCTCCATGCTATCTCTGTGGAAGAGTAAATCTGGTACTCTTTATGTCACTACTCAATCACTAGTATTTCCAGGTTCAGTGCAAGTCCCTGTAAAGTCTCCTCTGATACCTATCCTGTCCTCAAAATTTGAACAAAATTAATTTCATCTTCCATATTTCTTTCAGGATACCTTGTATATTCTTTCATTTTAGAACCCATGATGTTATAGTGTCTTGTTTATGCATTCCTTTAAGTTCCTATTTCATTTTGTGAAGGGGTTGGTCTTTTTCAACTTTGAAATACCAAGACCTGGACTAGTATGTGCTATGGACAGAATTGCACCCACCATCACCAAATTAGCATGTTGAAGCTTTAGCTCCTAGTGTGATGGTATTTGGAGAAAAGATCTTTGAGAGATAACTAAATTCAGATGAGGTCATGCGGTTGAGGCTTTCATGATGGTATTTGTGCCCTGTCAAGAAGAGACACCAGCAAGCGTACTTTGGTTCTGTCTTTCATCTGAGGGTATTGTGAGAAGGCGACTATCTCTAATGGCCATCAAAGTCCATCCTTGTAGCCACCCTGATATCAGGCTTCCAGCTTCCGGATCTTTGGGAAAATACAATTCTATTTTCTAAGACACTCAGAGAGTGCTACTGTCTCATGGAAGTCTGAGCTCAGTAGCATAGCAACTAACATTGAGAAGAATTCCACAATAATCCTGAACAAGTCAAGGTGGGCCTATTGTCTTTGAACACAATTTTATTATGGCAATAGAGCATCTAGCACAAAGTACAAAGAGGAAGAAAATCACACTAAATCACATTCATTCATTTCTGATTCTATTCCCTCTGAAAGTCTCAATAAATGAGTACTAGCTCACAGCATCCCATAAGTTTTGGATCTGAGTTTTGAGCTCATTCTAATGTTTAATAGTGGAGATCCCATAAGCAAATGTATAATTTGCCTGTGTTTCAGTTTCCTTTTGTTTAACAACAGGACAATAAATATATCCTTCTCAAGGAGTTGTTTGGAGGATTACAGGTACAGTCTTTAAAGGAGCCCAGGCACAAAGTCTTTTCTCAAGGAAAAAACAAGGCAGTTGGAACACTTGAGTATCTAAGTTGGTACTCCGGGGTGAGCCAAACCAATTGCTAGTGAGACGACATACATAAAACTATTCTTTGTTACACTAAATATTCTACTCTTCAAAACTTCCTTCAAACATTTTTAAATTGTCTGGCTGAAAAGAAGGTGATATTTCCACATTTATTAATATGTTTATGTTCTAGGAATGAGAAGCCTTTCATATCCCAAAAATGTTATGTTTCTTCAGAGAAGAGATGATTTCCTCCATTCATATCTGATAGTTTCACAGCTAAATTATAAGGTGACCAATGTGAGAAAAGTGGGTAGTTCCTTCCCTCTTCTAAATACCTTTTTATCTTAAAAAGCAATTTGGATGATTACTTCAATATCAAGGGTCAAACATTCTAGATGGTGATAATTCTATATAATGTATTCAATCGCATTATTGAGTTTCCATGAAAGATGTCAAGTAATGTTCCTCCCTAATTCCTACTGTCCTAATCTTTGTGTTCCTCTGCCTACCCCTGCCCAAATTCCTAAGCTGAAATTCTAAGGCCTAAGGTGATGTATTGGGAGGTAAGACCTTTGAGAGATGAATAAGGTTTGAGGGTAGAGTCTTCATGTTTAGAATTAGAATCTTTTGAAGAAGGACTCCCCAGAGTTGGATAGCCCCTTCCACCTTGTGAACACACATGGAACAGGCACTGTCTGTGAAGCAGGATACAACTTCAACAGACACCAAATCTGCTGGTGCCTTGATCCCGAACTTTGAAGCCTCTGAAATGGTGAGAGCTGTTTATGCTGTTTTGTTATAGCAGCCCAAACTGACTAAGATATAATCCTTTCACAAGAGAGATAGTTATTTGCCAATAAGATTTAATGAGATGATTACTAGAGGGTAATACAAATTGCGCTAATATAGTACTTGAAAATTGTTCTTCCTCTTTAATTCCTTAGTTATTTTTCTTTAACAATTCAAAACACAAAGAAGTGTTTAAAAAAGAATATGGCACCTTTTGATCATGCAAATGTGAATATAAGATGTGAATAACAATTAAATCATAAATTAGAAGTTGAAGAAAGAGAAAACTATCAGTGCTGTTCTAAAAAAATAAAATCTACTTTTCCCAGGGAAGAATGATCTTGCAAATGCATTCTCTTTATAAAATCAAATCATTTTTTAATGTACTGGTGGGAAGTCAAAATTATACTCAAATGAAGGTTCATTAAACAATATACACATATAGACTGCTAATTTTTTTTTTGTACCAGGGATTGAACTCATGACCTCACGCTTGCCAGGCAGGCACTTGTGCCACTCAGCTAAATTCCTGGCCTAGACTGTTAATTTTTACAGTTTGCAGTGTTCATTAATATCTTACAAAAGATGAAACAAGAGCATTGCAAGATAATCTTCTTGCAACAAGAACTTATGTTTTTCATATTAAGAAAATATTGCTTCAGCCAACATTAAATTACGAAGTATTATTTTATAACATACTTAGGGCCCACATGGTGTATATTTTTACATGTTTAAAAATGTGCTTAAAACATAACATCAAGAATATTCCTGATTCCCATACTCCTCTGTTCCATGAGATTATAACAGTAAGAAAGCAAAATCAGATTGCATTAACTCAAACCTATAAACCACCTGAGAACTAAATCTCACATACTTTTCTTGGGTCCTTAAATATGATAACCAGAAACACAGAACTCAATTCCCACATGGTGTTGGAATATAGCTAGACATTAATTACTGTACTCATGAGATACTTTATCCATGAAGACCATCTGCATGGTTTGAATATATAGTTGTTCCTTCTGAAACTCAGGTTTCAGAATTTAAAATTTAATTGCCATTTTGGTGGTGGTGAGAGGTGGGACTTGGAAGAGTGATTAGGTTATTCATCTCTTGGTTTTATGGGACTGGATTAGCTACTGTGAGAGCAGGTTGCTACAAAATGCAGCTGCTGGGCCAGGGATTTAGCTCAGGGGCGATCCCTGGCACCAAAACAAACAAAAAACAAAAACAAACAAACAAACAAAAAACCTAAGATGCAGCTGCCAAATGTTTTTCACTGGCCCTCTTGCCTTTCCACTTTCTGTCACAGTTTGTCATGTGCTGATGCCAAGTTTTTAAAATTTCACCCTTTAAAACAATTAGATAAAATAAAGTTATTTCTTTACACTTCTGTCCTACTCTCAAATATTTTGTTTTAATAGTAGAAAACAGAAAAACACATCATTCCAACCTTAAATTATTCACAACCAAGACAGGAAGAAAGAGCGATAAAATGACACAAACCTATAAAATAGTAATAAATGCAGATTGCATGTATTGGTCATTTTCCAACTGCAGAGATGCAGTGCTTTACATATACAATTTAAAGAAGGACTCATTTTGACTAACAGTTTCAGCCCATGGTCAGCTGACTCCAAGGATGAAATATCTTGGCAGAATGGCATAGTGGAGTAAAGCTGCTGAATTCATGACAGCTGGGAAATAGGGCACCACGTAAGAGCCAGAGTTGAAGGGTCCAGGGGCCAGACACACTGTCCAAGGTTACATACCCATGACCCATCCAGATACACTCAAGCATTTGTCTTACTTATCTCATAGGTGTCTCTCAAGCCAATCAAGTTGACAGTCAAAATTAATCATCACACTATGTGATCTTTAAAAAAAACTATATAACTGATGTTCTCTGGAGTTTAGAAAGATGAACTCTCTCTGACCGCTTTAACTTGGACGGATAGTTAATGTTGGAATTATTCACCTGATGATAGTTTGGAACACAACAGTTGGAAACACAAAGACCAATTAGTGTGGCGCTACTGTATTCCAAGCAGAAATAGTGAACACTTTCATTCTGAAATATATTCTCAGTAGGAAAGAAGAGTTGTTATGACAAACATTGTAGAAGGAAATCGAGACTGTGTTGACAGTTTTATTACCAGTGCATGTGAAGACTTATGATGAAGTGAAAGTTTTCATAGAATTGATAATAAACATAACTTTTTCCACAGTCATCGGAATGTCCAGACTTGAGTTCCAAATGTAACATTTTTCCTGGAAATTAGGATTCCATGTTCTGAAAAACTCCAAATAAAGTAACTCCTGTGGGGTGTTCCTTGCTCAAGTAGGGGAATTGTCTTAAATGAACCTGTTCTTACTAGAAGTACGTTATTTATTTGGTACAGAGGTAAGTATTTGGGAGAAACATAAAGTTAAGATCAAGTCATTTTTATGACCATGAGTATTTCACAAATGATTAAAATGGACAGGGGTCTGTTTGACTATAGGAATGTGGGGAACCCACCATGATGTAAGACACCTGTTCCACTGGTAAGGACCAGAGCAATGTAGCTCCAAATTTCAGCATTGTGTTATGCTTTCTCCCATGATCACGCTAAGTATTTAGTTCTACTTTCTTCCTCCTTTTCAAGTAGATGAAACTGAAGAATTGAGGAGAGAGGATGAACCAGCAGCAGCACATCTTCAGTTTCACAATGACACCATACTCACTGAGGGCACCAGTATCTTTGGTCATTAAATCAGATGCCTACTATTCTCTTTCTAGAGTAACCAGGTTTCTTCATTATGAGCATCAGAAAAACAATTCCAACTCATTTAAAAAAAAAAAGTAGCAGAGCATAGTGGTGCACACCTGTAATCCAAGCATAGGAAGCTGAGGCAGGAGGATCATTGAGAGTTTGAGACCAGCCTGGGCTACAAAGTGAGTTTAAGGCCAGCCTGAACTGCATAGCAAGACCCTGTCTCAAAAAGACAACAACAACAACAACAACAACAACAACAACAACAACAACAACAAGGTATTTTGCTGTTCTGAAAATTTAAAAGTCCCAGGTCTCCATATTTGGGGGGGGGGCACCGGGGACTGAACTCATGACCTTGTACTTGCCAGGCAGGCGCTTAGGTCACTGAGCTAGATCCCAGGCTTGTTTCCAGATATTTGCCAGATGTTTCAGCAAAACACTTGACATGGAATCTGAGTGGAACCTGCTTGGCTTCCAGGTCACTCTTGTGCTCAAGGAAATCACTTACTGTACCTGGGCCATGTGCTGACCTTCAGAACCATTTGGTATTGTTCATTCAACCAAATGCAAATGCACCAAAAATAGGGGATGAGTGGTTACACTGGAAAACTGATCTTCCAGAAAAGCACAAGAATCTATACCTACCAACTGAAGTTTCTATCTCATTTGACTTGATGGAAACATTTAGCACTGATGATGATCCATTCTAGTAACATATTCTTTTCTCTCAGTGTTTGTTATTGACATTACTCTTACTGCTCCTTCTCAGGCTTCCTCATAGGACACTTTTATGCACTCTTCCAAAGTGCTTCAGATCTTCAGTTTTTTTCTCTAAATACCTTGCTGAAGAATATTTTGAAACACATCTATTATGTGTTGTGTCTAGATATCACCCCAAAGCCTCATCATTCATAGGTAGGGCTTTTCAGAGGTGGCTGAATCCAGAGTTTGTGAAACTGGTATTGAGGGCGTGTGGTTGCTAAATTAGTCTACTGATTGGTTTGGCATTGGCCTGGGAGTGCATCATAGGAAGATCCTCCCTGGGTGTGAGTGTTACCCACCCTAAAAGCAGGTATCCTGGACAGAATATAAGGGACAGGAAGAAGGTTGCTGGGGTTGCTCGTCATTGCTCTGTGCTTGTTACTTCCCTACTTGGCTGCCTTAAACTGTTTCTTCCCTTCGATACCCCTCTGCCATGCCATCCTGCCTTGGAACCAGCCAACTATGAACTGAACCCATCAAACACTTTTTCCTTTAACTTTGAGGGTTGGATATTTGTCTCAGCACTGAGGAAGGTAACTTAGACACACTGTTCTATCATTTACAAAATGCTGGCTTCCCTTGCCACTGCTTCCTCTCCTAACATCCCCACCCCCCATTTTAGCCTCTTCCACAAGCTACTGAGTTGTGGAAAAATGTTCATTGTGTCCATTATGGGGAAAACTTTTAAATCTCCTGCACCAGTCTCAACCAAACTACTCATGTGGCCTTTGGTTTTCACAAAGGCTGCCTAAAAGACCTAAACCCTGGAAAGGATAACAGGCAAAATTTGTTCAGAAAGAGACAGAGAATGGGAAAGAGCCAGAAGACACACTGAAAATCCAATTTTTTTTGCAGCTTGAAAGACTTATCTTAAGGGAAGGAAATAGTTCCATAGGGTCTCCCTGGAGTTAACTCACCTGACTAAGCACCAGGCTTTGTTCCCTGTGAAGCAAATTAGGTGACTCATAGCCATGTAGTTACTCTCTTGCCTTTCCTACTTCACTTATATATTTCTTTTATTTTCATCCTGTACTCAGTAAAGGATGGTCATGTAGCTTTGCTTCAAAGGAAACATGGGTTAAAACACAGGACCATCTTTCTCTGCTCAACACAGATTTATAGTACCCCTGAAAGCTCCCCCTGGTCAGTGGTGGTTAACCTATGGCACTTGTGCTGCAAGGGATTGTTTGTTATCATTGAAATTTCTAAAAGGTTCCCCATCACTACCTATAACATTTCTCTTATTACATCAAACATTTTCTTAAAAAGAATTTTCCACTCTCCAGAATGCAATCACCTATTGTAATCTGATGACTCTCAGGACTCCTCCTTTCCAGGCTACTCTTCTGAGCTCTTGATCCATGTATCCAGCTCTCACTGGACACCACCACTGGGAAGGCTCACAGCTATCTCCAATCTAACTGGCCCCAAATACATCATGTTTCACTCCCAAGTCGCTCTTCCCTTGGTCTTTCTTCACTTAGCAATTGGCACTACCATATGCCTAAGTCAGAAACCTGTGAATCATCTTGATGTTGGCTCCTCACCCCCATTGCTCCTCACTTTGGACACCTATTCTCCCCACAAACAACTGACAATTCTACCTTCAAATGAATTCTATCCTCATGGACTTCATGCCACCCAACAGCCACACCTTCTCCAACTCTTCTCCTTCATCCCTTCCTTCTCCAGTCCATTGGGCAGGCAGCAATGCATTTGAAACATCAATCTCAAAAGTTGCTTGTCTCAAGTAAACTTTCAATGAGATTTACTCTGATCTTCCATACTTTATCCTCTGCCTCTAGATAAATATTCCTCAATGTAGCCTGTAGTTTATTTCTCTCTCATACCTGTATCTCTAAGTTTGTTTCTTGCCTCTAATAATCTAGAGAATTTAGGCTAAAACTCTAATGGGCATTTATTTCTCTAAGTCTATTTTTTCTTGCACATACAAGTCTTCACAGAAGCTGTTTCCTCTGCTTTACCTAGTCTTCCCTCTCCTTTTCACCTTGCTAACTTCTGTCTGTCCTTCAGGTCTCTGGAGTCATCATGTTTTCCAGGGGGACCTTCTGGAGCTCTACTTCTTTCCCAGGTCAGTTAGTGGCTCCTATCCAAGCTTCCCTGCACCTGTGCATTTGCTTTTCAAAACGTTTAAAACACTTAATCAGACATGATGTTAGATTCTCCTGTCTACGTAGGGTGAGCTCTGTTACTTACTTTACTCATAATTCCTTTCCTCAGTGGCACACTGCCTAGTTTAAAACTAGTCTAATATCCTAACACTTTTTAAGTCATTTTGCCTTTCTGTTTTCAGCTTGTGTCAAATCCCAGAACATCTAGTACCTCCTTTCAAGAATATTGAGTAACTGTTGTGTGCAATCCTGCCTTTGCAGACTCTTTCAATAGTGTTGCTTATAAAATCATAGGGGTGGTATCAGAATGACTTCTAATGAACTCTGAAGGGGGATAAATCACTGACTAGTTCTACAAAATAGTAACACATAGATAATGCAGTTATTCTTATATATTTCAAAGTTTGTCTCTTTTTTGTCTTATATTCTGGAGTTAGTGAAATAGACAGTGTCAAAAGCCAGTGTTCAAGAATTGATTTCATGGCAAGTAAATTACACATTCATCAAAATTGCTCCACAGGTATTGCATTTTGGGAGATAGAGATAGAAATAATTTTTAAATTTATTTATGCCTTCTTGAGCTGATATTTCTTGTAGTGTCTTTCTATGGCTCTCTATCTTGGAGCTTTTATTTTGCTAATGGCCAAATCTATTGTACCTTTAAAATCTTTTTTTGATTCATCATTATTTATTTCGTTTTACACTGTGCTGCTTTATGTGATCATGTGCTTAGCATCCATAATATCTTTCTCTCTGTTTATAGTTTATTTTCTGTTGAACAGAAGATGTGGTAATTTTTACAGTTACAAAATGTAATACAGACTCATACAATAAATGAGAAATTTTAAATAGAACAGATTTCCAAAGAAATCAACTTTATGTAAAGACCAACTCTATTCAAAACGGTTAAATATTATGGCTTATTATAAACATTAGAAACATACAAATTAACTTTCACACTTCAAGCTGATGTTCAGAATAAGTTATTACAAGCTCTATAAGGCCATTTTCATGTCTAAGATTATTATCTTCTGTACTGGTTTTCTTTAGTATCTTAAATGATTTTTTTGAAGTTGGGTGAGTAAATGGAAGAGATACACTGACTCTAACACAAACCCTAACTCTGTGCATGGTTTTGCATTTTTGATTGTATCTGGATGCCTCACACATTACTAGTAGGAGTGGATTAAGTCTCTTGAAAAATCGCTTTCCAAATCTTACTGAAATCGGTTTATTGAGTTTGGTATGGCTGTTGGAAGAATAAAGCTATTTAATAGACATACAACTAAAAACAGCTGCTGGCAAGTCTAGATGTAATTCCCTAATAGGATGAGAAAAAATACCATTTAATTTTTTATGCCATTGTAACTATTATAGATTTCACATATTTTGCTTCAACCTCAAAGCTTCGGTGCATATTTCAATGTAATACTTTTAGAGATTCAATTGTAAAGCTGCAAACACCTTTTGAGAGCAGTAATATTTTTGGAATATAGAATATTAATTTCATGTAAATGAGGCATTAGATTAACCAAGAAATACTTGTAAAAATTGTTTTGTGGGTTAACCAAAGGAAAATGTAAACCCTCAGATGATCTGCATCCGAAGACTGAACTAATGACAAGAGGAGTAATTGAGAGTGGAAACCCAGAATGTCTAGTTATTTATAGCAAAGGTGAGTCTCAGCAGGCATAATACTTCCTACACCCCTCAATTTCTACTTTAGAAAAGCTGACCTTTGAGCTTTCAGAGAATCTGTCTATTCATGTGAATTTGGCTAAATTTTTAGATCTTCAATCTCATGTGACATTTGGTTTTTAAAAAGAAAAAGTAGAATTAAAAGTTGTGTATGTTTGTGGTTTTTGTGCAATCTCTTAACTTCTCAACTGTTTTAAGGATAATTGTCCTCATTGGTATTAAAAGATAAATAGCTGCAGCAAAACAGAGTGCTTTTAGTATGGCTTTCACAAAAGAGTATAATTTCATTACATTTTATCACAACATGATAAAAAAATCTTACCTCATTATATCTAGTAGGATTTTCCTCTTTTTAAAAACTCCAATTATGTACACTAAAAACTGGAAATAAATGGAAGGTTTTGTCTAAAGTATGAACATTCAATATCCTCAAAGTACTGAAGATTCAGGTTGCCCTAGTCTTTTATTTTCATACCATCTGACTCTGTGATCTGAATCCACTGAGGAGTGGGTTCACTGCTAATAGTCATCCGAGCTCTATTCTTACATTCATTGGCTGTTCCTGCCCAACTGGCTCTTAATTAGCACTGGAATCAGCCCATCAAAAGTGTGCTGTGATGTGACTTAGATGAATGACAACCTAATCAAGTAAAGACCTTTCTTGTAAGTACTATTTGCTACGTAACTCCTCTATGGTTCTTTAATCTGTGCAATAAGAAAATGCAACAGAGTTCACTTTTTCTAGAGATAATATAAATATGGATGGCCTGCCTACATACAAATCTTCAAGATTGAATATAGATACTACAAAAGCAGTTAATTGTGCAAGCATATTAATCAACAACCAGTTATTACTCTTCTATATTATGCTTGATACTGCACTAACATTAGCTAATGTGTACGATAAAGAATAAAGATCTTTCAAATACAGATTAATTTTTTCCCTCTTTCTTTTCTTTTCTTTTCTTTTTATTCTTTTTAGTGCTAAGTATTGAACACAGGGCCTCACACATGCTAGGTCTGTGTTCAACTACTTAGCTATGTATGAGTTATCATATTTACACCTCTATCACTTAATCTTAAAAGGATTCCAAACTCACAATTCTGAATTTTTAAGAAATTAGGGTAAGTACAGTCAGATTCAATAGAGATTTTTTTTCTTTAGGGTGGTCTAAAAAAGTTATTTCAAAGATTTTTTTCCCATTTCGTAATGTTTTTAAAAAATCCCAATGTTGATCTTAGTTTGTGTCTATCAAGGTCACAAAGGGAAAGATTTAGCATACTTAATCAGGATATTTTGAAGAGCTGTTTGTTTGCAAAGGAGATAATTACAAAGACGCTAAAAAGATCTGTAAATCAACACCAGTGGTGCAGGAAGCTAAAACCAACAGAGGCAATAATCTGAACTAGGGAAGTGAGAGGTTAATGGTGTGGGCAGGGGGACTAAGTCACATAGGGCAATGACATGAAATTAAGAGACAGGACAGTCTAACATGGCCCCACAGAGAGGAGGTTAGGAAAATAAAGTACTTGACCTCACACCCACAGCCATCACTTAGTGGATTTCATTCACTAAAACCACTTGCGGCCCAGAGAGCTGGGGAATTGTTTACTGGACTCCATACAGATGTAGTCTGGAAATTTGTAAGAAAGAGAAGTTAAGAGTCAAATGGCATCGAAAGAAATTTTGCAGCACCATACCTACTCCACGAGAACAATAAGAGTTCTAACAATGTCTTGGTTACCTTTTTCTCGTTGCTGGGACAAAATACCTGATGCCCAAAGTGAAGGAAGGAGAGGTTTATTTCTTACAGTTTTGGGGATTTTAGTCCATGCTTAGCTGGTTCCAAGGCAGGGTGGCGTGGCTGAGGTGCTGCCATTCATGGCAGCTGCAAACGGCAAGACCAAACCGCGCCAAAAAGGCAGAACCCGCCTCCATTCCGACCTTACATTGTATGTCGGCTCCACCCCTGGGTGGGTGCAGAACTCACACCGCCAATCCCAGTGCTACACAACGAATCAATCACAAATGTTAGATTCAGCCGCTTCCATGACTACATGAGGCTTGTGGGGGGGGCATCTATATACACACTGTAACAAACAACTTGTGTATGAAGTCAGGAATAGTTCTTTTTCCACAGGTGTGTCTAGTGTACTAGTCATCTTTTCTATCGCTGTTAGACAATATCTGACACCACAGTTTAAAGAAAAGCTGCAAGGCATAAATGGAAAGGCAGAAGACCTGGTGGAAGAAAGTTGTTTACCCCAAGAGGAAGATAGAGTGGAGAAGTTAGTGACAAGAACACATCCTTCCAGGTCCTACCCCCAGTAACCTGCCTTTTTGGACCTGGCCCTGTCTTTTAATAGGACATTTAGCTATTGATTCAACAATGTATTAATCCGCTGATGAGTATAGTATCCCAAAATCCAATATTTTTCCAAAAGTCCTGCTTCTGAATAAATAGCTAAGACTTTTTTTTTTTTACCTAAATCACAATGCTTAAAATTTTAGATCTAAACCACACATAACACATAATGTTAGGAGTGCTATTCAGAAGATTTTATGGGTGATACTGAGCAACAGAGAAACAGCACACACAAGGGGCTTCCTGAAGCAGGAACTGTTCGTGCAGGTTCCCTTCAACCTATTCTGGGACATCACATAGGTGTTCACAATGACATTAGAGGTGGGAAGGTGGTCCTGACCTTAAGCTTTGGGGATCTTAAATTGTATGAGAGAGTCAACATTTCTATGATTGGGGCAGAGTTAAAGTTTGACTCCTGACTCTAACTATGGATTTTTGGCCCAGTTCTTGACATCAGCTTTCTATAAGAATGGATTGTCTTGAGCACTGAGCTCTAGTCATTGTTTTGGAGTCTTGCAGGTTGACAGTTCCTCTGCGAGACCAACTTTCAAAGAAATCACTTTTGGTTAACCTTCACCTCTGCAGGTAATTCTTTTGTGTAACATATTATTTGTATTCCTACCACACCAAATTTTGTAAGGGTTTAACTTGTAGAATCATAATGGATGTACTGGGAGTCATAAAAATGTTATTGTGCATTTAAATCATGTTAATTGAATGAACTTAGCTAAGTTATTTCATTGTTTTGGTGCTAAATTATCTTACAAAAAGAAGAAGACTTGAGAAAAAAAAAAAAGATTATTTTAGCAATAACATTCTTTGGTCATTTCCATTCATTTCTAGGACATACAAAGATGCCTTAAACTATCTGGAACAAGATTTCTGAAGATGATCTTTCTGTGCTTATAATGTGTAAAATTCAAATAATGCTAGGAAAATTTTATTTTATTCTAGCTACTTTACAAAATGCATGCCTCTTTTTGTATTCCCTAACAAATCTTTTCATTTACAATACATTAGTTATGAACTAATAGAAAAAAAAAACAGTGTTATAGAGTTTCTAAGTCATCTGTATGAAAAGGAGATATGAAAAAAGGAGTGAGGTATGTGCCTGCAGAAAGCTCATCATTACTTGATTTATATTTAATAAGACTTTTTATAAAGTAAAATGTCTGCTTTCTCTGCAGATAAAAGGATCAAGGGGAAAACTACTAAATTTTCTTTAGATTATTATTAAGGTGAGAATTTATTAGGATATATTGCTTTGCTACAAAGAAAAAGAAAGATGTAGATACGGTCATTTATTTTGTTTACAGTGTGCTTTATATAGTTCAGCATTGTTTCAATAAACCAAACAATAGGAAATAAGTCTTAAAAATAAGGTTACCCTTTGATAACCTAACAGTCAGAGTTCAACAGCAACACTGCTTAACTTTAAGTAAAAGCCTCACAGGTAACATTGTTTAAAAACTATTTTTGGATATGAGAAAGTGTGTTAATAATAAGATAGAAAATGATTTTTTTCTCATTTAAGAACTTTATGTATTAGCATTCTATAAGAATATTTTCATTTGAGAAATACCAAATTCTGATGAAGTACTCAATGACAGTTCTATATCATTTGATATGATCACCTATCGGTACCAGTGGCAAACTCATTTCAATTTCAACAGTGGTTTCAAGTGGTTATTTCAAAAGTTAGGTTTAAAAATAATCAATCTTTCTTTCTTTCTTTCTTTCTTTCTTTCTTTCTTTCTTTCTTTCTTTCTCTCTTTCTCTCTTTCTCTCTTTCTCTTTCTCTCTCTCTCTCTCTCTCTCTCTCTCTTTCTTTCTTTTTCTTTTTTTATTCAGGGGATCAAACTCACAACCTCGCACTTGCCAGGCTGGGGCATATGTGCTGAGCTAAATCCCCAGCAAGAATACTTTTCTTTATTATTTTCTCAATTTTCAAACTTTCAGCAAACACTATGCATTATTGTCACCACCAGTAGTATGGGAAATCAAAACTGAGATATTCAGCATGAGTTTACAGGAAACAGCTTTTATTTCAAAATAAGATTAAAAAGAAGGGTGGGGCGGCTCTGACAAAAATCAACGCAGGCCCCCTAACAAAGGAAAGGAAAAGAAGATAGGGAAAACTTCAGTTTGAGGAGCTGAAGGGGCACGGGTCTGAAGAGAGTAATCAGCAAAGATAGGGGGTTAGTTTTATCAGTTGCTATGGAGAGCTGAGGTATGATTTATCTTATTTCAGTCTTAGTTTGTAGTTATGGAGAAGTCCTGATGGCCTGATGGACATGAGATCATCATCTCTACTTTGGGCCATCTCAGTCCTGCGAGGATCTGCTGGAATCCCACCCAGGCTACCATAGATTTGTGTCAATGGTGACTTCTGTGAATATCTGAATCTTCCTGTATATCTCTTATCTCAAAATCCTCACGCTTGAAAGGTGAGACAGGGCAGGTAAATTTAGGGCTAATAAATCCTGTTTTGCCAGTTTTGAGAGAGACATTCCATAAATGATTTAGCTTCCCAAATGTGAAGCCTGAGAAGGAATTTGACTCAAAGTCTTTATAAAATGAAGATCAGGCTTTGTTCTGCTTTTGGGTACCCATTTAGACATTGGTGAAGAATCAGTTTTTAAAAAGTACACTTTTAGGTCTCTGGGTGCCTCAAAAAAAAAACATGAATTATGCTCTTATTGAGTAACGTTAAGGGCCAAGACATTTGTTTGTCCTGGATTCTTATGGTGGACTCTGATGGTATCACCACCTCTATTAACAGAAGTGTCATTTTTCCCCCAGAGTTCAGTGTGGTGAATAGGTCTGATCTGTTCCATCAGGGTCTCCAATGACAGGATTCATTCCGACATCAGTGAAGCAAGTGACCCGGTGACTACAATAATCACAGCTCAATGAAGAAGGTCAGGGAGGCCCTTTTCTGTGGCTGTTTTGCATTTATACATGAGATTGAAAATATGGCTAGAATTTTAAAAATCTATTTGAGTCAAATGCACTATGGAATTATGTGGAAAACTATCTAAAGAACAAGAGGCATTATGGTGGCCTTAACGATTGCTTTTTACCCTGTTTAAAAGTCATGTACCATGTTCATTGCTTTGTTTTGACTGACTTTACTCTGTTTTGTTTGGTTTGGTTGTATTCTTTTCAAAATAAAAAAAAAGTTAAAAAAAACTATCTAAAGAGAAGATTTTGAAAGAATTTGTAAGATTTATGGCATAGAGGAAAAAAAAAAGCTGTGTCTGTCTTCCAGTTACTTGTTTTATTTATTTTCATACATATTTTCTTGAAAATAATTCTGAGAATTACATACTCAAGAGTTGGTTTAGCCCTTTTGGAGCTTAAATCTTACTGATCAGTAAAGTACTCAACTTGCTAAGTGGTATTTTATCCAAGAAACAATTCTCTGTGTTTAGGAATTTTGAGCTTGATTAGGATTAGTCTCTTCAGTACAGATTCTGTTTTTCTGAATGCCAGTTGCTCTCCCACACACACTTATCAGAAGCATACAAAGAGCAAATGTGCCACAAAGCATTAATGGATTACTGAGAGCATTTTGTTATTGTGAGTAGATATTTCATGGTTAATTTCTTAGCAGCAATCCACACTGGGAGAGTTAGCCTGCATTAAACAAGAGTTGAGCTTTTGTGACAACTATCAAAAAACCTTCCTGGGGCTGGGGATATAGCTCAGCAGCACAGCACCTGCCTGGCAATGCGAGGTCCTGAGTTTGATTCCCAGTACAAAAAAATAAATAAATTAATTAAAAAAACCCCAAAACCTTTCTGGTCCTTAGGAACAACCGGTATATAACAGTAAAACATGTTATTGTTATTTATGAGCAAATATCAAAGCACTTGTTAAAATATTTATGTGTTTTGCAAAGATTTATCTTAACAAATTAGATAAAGTAATCTGGAAGCTTCCCTTACCATTTACAAGAAAATGTATTAAACTTTGGAAGCTTAGAAATCACATAAATGCCTTGACCAAGTGCAGTTTCAGATTCCATGGGTTTGGAGTGTACTCATGAGTATTCATTTATTTTAAAAATATATTTTACATACAAATCAATACATTATATATTTATATATAAATAAATGTATAATATATTTATCAGAGAATTATACATAGTCAATACAAATTGTATTGTATGTGAACCTGTGACTGTTGGAAATGTCATCTTGGAGGAGCAGATAAGGTTTATTTACTATAAAAAAATATATAAAATGTATAAGTAAAAAAGCTAAATAAATAATGATGCACTGCCATTTGAGATTTATCATATATCACAGCTTAAAGAACTATTATTTAGCAAATATTCAACAAATCAATCTGGAAAAGTCAATTAAAATATGTTATTTTTAAGTGACACACACAAATGTATACATTTGTGGGGTGAGAGTCTGCAATCTAGTAAGTTCCCAGGTAACACTGATACTACTGGTTTAAGGACCACTTTTTGAGAAGCGAGAGTCTAAAACAACACTGAGGCTTTTCTCTTCTACTTTTAGGGCACATTCCATAACTTTTATAATCATAGTGCTGATGATCAAAATTACTAAAGTTGACAAATTTAAGCACAAAAATTTCACTGAATGGAACTGGCTTTAGTTTCTGGCTATAAAGCAAAAGCAAAAACCAAACAAAACAGAAAACTATAAGCAGGTATGTTAGGTTGGTGCTCCCTCAGGCTTGAGGCCCAGTTTGATGAGCTCAGTGGGAAGACCAAACCGACCTCCGAGCTGTGCAGAGGGCACCTACTGGATCCTGCATCAGGGCTAAGTCAGAACCTGGGTTTTCCGAATTGGATGTTTGCAAAAGAAAATAGCAACAATTTCTGTGAACACTTATGTTAATAACATACAGGGCACAGGTAAGAAGTGTGAGAAATGTTTCATAAAGTGTCTCATTAATAATTCATAATTCAATCTTTCGTTTTAAATTTCACAAGTCTTTATGGGCTAGCTGAAAGATTCTGTAGAGAAAACATCTTGTTCTACAACCTTAGGATTCCATCTTTGAGAAACTTGCTGACAGAGAAAACACTATTTGTACACAAAGTGATTACTAATAGTACAGTGGTAGACAGGAGGAGTACTGTTCTATACCACAGTAGAGTTACTGTGATTGGAAACAACTAATATTTCAAAAATGGGTAGCAGAGAGAATTTCAAATTTTCCCAACACAGAAAAATAATATCTGGATATGGTACATAATGCTAATTATTGAGATGTATCATTATACATTACATACATGTATTGCAATGTCACACTGTATCCATAAATATGTACCAACTGCCAGGTGCCAAATTATATATATATATATAATATTATATTAATATATATTTATAATTATATTATATATTATATAATATATATTATATATTATATTAATTATATATATATAATAAACATACATGGTTGTGATTCAGTTCACACTAAATGTCATATTAGATATAAGGAGCAATCTTATGACTATGAATTTTGAATGAGTACTTGGAGAAGCCCAGGAATCCTACTATAATTCCACACATTTATGTCTCCATTCTTCAAGATTGTTATTGACTTGTTTTTCTTTCCCAAGTATCAAAAAGCGCTTTTGTTCATTCTCAGCTGTGTCTCCCTTCTGTTTTCACTGATAAAAGTGAAATAATCAGAAAACAATCATTCATTTCCTATTACAAAATCAGTTCAAACTTTAATTCCCTGTACCCATAGTCTACTCCTTCCCTTTTTTCATATTCTTGATCCTGCCCATGCCTAACGTTTCCACTCTTAACACCCAATGAAGGCCCAAAGGAGGATATTGCTTTACAATTTTCCCTCCCTCTCTTGTAGGATCTATTTCTGCCTTTTAAGTAAGAATTCTACCACTGATTTACAAACCTGGTTTAATAGTGCCCAGAACGTTTTTTAAAAAAGCAAAATTAGCCGGGCG
>RJWT010001314.1:0-49515 GCA_004365215.1 Cuniculus paca | reverse complement strand
GTTCCTCAAGTGTGTGGTACTCTGTTTAGCTGGGAAAAGAGCTCCACCTGCTTTCAATATTGTGAAAAGAGTAATAAATCCTAGAAGTCTCACTCACTGTAGGCAATTTCTCCAGCTGTTATGTTTCTCATGCTCCCACGGGTATACCTATAGTTGTGTGCAAGATCCTCTGTAGTCTGACACTGGGACAGACGAAAGTCAGTAGCACTGGGAAGGAGACACAGTGCTGGTCCAGTAGGCACTGATAGCACACTGAAAGTCCCATTTCCTCTTCCAGCCATCTCTTGGATTTGGGGAGTCCACTCATTCTATATCATTATACGTACAAGTACATTTAACAACAACACTACTCTGACATTCTTCCTCTGCTTTTGTTGGTAACCAGCATAAAGTTCATTTCCTAGTTCAGTGACAGCCCTGGTGACAATACAAGCAGCTGTCCATAAAACCAGGGAGTCAAGCTGAATTCTTGTACCCAGGAAGGCCTAGGAGGAGTCTCACAGGATACTTCCACTCTTCTGTCTCCATCACTTGTCTGAACAAAACTTTGGAGGGCTGAGTGTCATTGGAACATCAATTAATATACAAAAACACTCAAAATTCGTTTTTGAATGTTTTTGCTTCAAGCCATTTGTTCCATTTTCCTCCCTTCCTTCATTTTTCTTTTCTCTCTCTCTCCTTCTTTTCTTTTTTCTTTCTCTTCCTTTCTTCCTTTCTCTTTTTCTCTTTCTTTCTTTGCCTTCTCTTCTCTTCTCTTCTCTTCTCTTCTCTTCTCTTCTCTTCTTTTTCTTTTTTCTTTTCTTTTCTTTTCTTTCTTTTTATGTACCTGGGATCAAACTCACAACCTTGCACTTGCCAGGCAGGCACTTATGCCACTGAGCTAAATCCCTGGCCCTCCTTCCTTCATTTTTCATTCATTTAATTTTTTTTAGCAGTGAGTACTTATTTAATGTACACTATGTGTTAGGGACAATGCTAGCTGTCAAACATACACTGAATGAAAAAAATAGTTATGAAGACTTTACTTTAAAATGTACCCTCTTCCTGTAAGCTTTCAGGTGTCCAATTTCAGTTTTGTGCCAATTTCTTGAATTATGGTTTTCTAGGTGCTGGTGCTAAAAATTGTGGACTTAAAAATAAATGGAGGTGTCTGTAATTATGTTAAAGGTCCTTCCATTTCTTTTCTAATATTAAATTAGTTTTATATAATAGAAAAGAGTCTAATTTCTTTTTAAGCTTTAAAAATATTCTTGGGCTTGCTTAGTGGTGGAGTACTTGTCTAGCACACACAGGGCCCTGGCTTTAATCCCCAGCCTATAAGAAAATCCAATAAAATATTCTTATTTGTTTCTAAATATAGGACACCTTTTCAGATAAAATTTTAAAACTCTGTACAAATATCAAACTCCAAAATATAAGTTATATTCATAATATCCCATGGGAACCCATAATTTAAAAAATGATAAAGTAAATACATATATAAATTTGAAATACATAAAACTGAATTGTTAATTCAATTTTATTTCCCGGGTTTTCTTAAAGAAGAGATGGGCATATTAATAACTGAACTCTTTCCCAAAGGCATCCACACATATAGCTCCTACTTTATTGACAGGGATCATGAGCACCATCTTACACACAGACACTTGCAGACACAAATAAAAAGCTTTCTATTCCCATGAACAGCACAATACGTTCCTTCTTGTGCACTATTATTTATAAATTAAACTGCCCCATATTGAAATATCCATTGTTTCTAGAGATTGTATACAACTCTTAACTGGGCAGTAGCTCAGGAAAATAATTATATTTGATTCTGGGTTTCAGCTAGTATCTCTATTCACTGGAAAAGGCTTCAAATAAAGTACAGATATGTACCTGCCAAGTCCAAATGTTATGCTCCCCTCACACAGAGAGGGAAAGAAGGACAGAGAGACAGAGACAGAGACAGAGACACACACAGAGAATTATATCCTAATGTAAATGATATAATGCTAATCTAATTATAAAAAAACCTACAATGCTATATTCTGTAAAAATAAACCAATGATTTGATGGCACCATTTCCCCATGTTTATGATAAAACACCCTATTTTAAAAAAAAATTAACAAAGTCAGAAATTGTATATTTTTTTTAAATGGAATAGAGTTAATTTCATTTGCAGCCTACTTTGAAGTCAAAAGCCTGTAATGCCCCTGTAATTTGTAATTTCTTCTTGCTGGACCTGTTTAGAAAGTCCTGGTTAGAACAAACAAAATGTATTATTCTTCATTAGTCTGAAGGAATAATTTAAGTTATAAATAATATACTTGTTTGAACCATGATTGACAAAATATGTAAGACTTGTTCTGCTCAAAATATGTAGAATATATTTTGAAAAGTAAAAACCAAAGATATTTCAACAAGCGTATGCTTTTCCTTTAACTAATTTTCTTGTTCACTCCACTGTAGGATATAGTTACAAATATCCCCAGACATTCATTTTGCACCAAGACATTTTCGTGGCTTGAACATGCACATAAGCAATTAGTTTTATGCCTTCCAGTAAGAAATTGAAATAATACTGTACTCAAGGCATGGAAGGACTGCCCATGTGATGCTGTGCATGGAATTCACAACTCCACCTTCTTTTCGCTTGATGAACGACCCTGTGCTCTAACCATTTGGGACAGGAGCTACTTGGAGGGAAACAGTCAGGGCAGAGGCAGTTTCATAGTGCCAGTGCTGAAAGTCCTATCAATGCTTTAAAATAATTTCAACATTCTGTAATAACACCTGTGGCTTCTAAAAAGTTTCAAAAAACCTAAATTGACATATCAACTTTTATCAAAGGTGTATATACCTAAGTTTTCTCACTTATCAACATAAATTCAACCATTAAGTAAGTAATACACTCTAGGGATATTAAGCTGGCTTAGTGTTCCCTTAAAAGCTTTGAAATAAGGGCATGTGAAGGCAAAGGGATACTCATCACCCCCTGTTCTAACTCCTAACTCTGGTACACTGTCAAACACATACACTTCCAGAAAAGCAGGGATCCCCTGCATACGCAATGTATGTTATATAAAAACACACATGATAATGGTGGTAGTGAAAGATGGAATGTGAATGGCCTGCAAAGTCCTTTTCAGCACTAATGCACTGGGGTTGTTTCTGCTTACCACTACATCCCCAGTGCTTGAGACGCAGTAGGTAATTCAATGGTACAAAATGCACCTTCTTTCTCAGTGTGCCCTGAGGGACTAACAAGCCTGCTGTAAACACCAGCTCAACACTCACAAGATCATCAGAGCAGTCAGATTGGACAGGTCTTGATTGGTCACCAGTCTAACTTTCTGCCTGTGACTTGATCAAGTTCAAAGACACAAAATGAGGAAAAATTCTCTTGAAGTCATTTCTGCACTCTGAATCATAATCATCTGAATTTTAATAAGAACACGGACACCGATATTTATTTATTTATTTCTGCCTACATAGCAACAAACACTTAACCTGGTATGCGATAACTGCTTAATAAATGTTTGAATGATGCAAGAATGAGTGATTGAGGTTCCTTAATTTTTCCAAACTGTTCTAAAGCCACCAGTGACTCTTCCAGGGGCTAACGCAGATTTTTTTACGAGGATGAAAAATACTTTTCCATTTCAATTTCCAGGACTTCATATTTGAAGTTGAAGTGTTCAAATCTGTCTCCTTTGGAACTGAAAAGACTGGTCAGAACTAGGCTCTGCCAAGTGTCACAGCATGGAGACCACCTGCTTCTTTGCTCTCAGGGCAATGACCTTGTGATCTCGTTTGTGATCACTGTCTTCCAGAGGAAGCTTGTTATGGTCATTTGTGGAGCATACCCAGGACGCTAGGATATTGTCATACAGAAATCTCAGGCCTGGCCATGGCTGTAGGGAGAGAGCAGCTGAGTATCAGGCACTTGAGACACGTGTGCACTCATGTGAATGTCTGTACATGTGAGTGTATGTACACGTGTACCTGTGCATGTGCACATGTGTGTGTGTTCACCCAGGACCATGTGATATGCATGTTAGTTGGTGAGGATGAAACAGTGGGGCTTGGCACTGAGCCTTCAGAGGCAGGGTTCACTCTTACCCAGATCTGCAAACTGAGTGCCACACTGCTAACTGTCCTTGGGCAAGTAAAGCTACACCTGGGAGATGGTATTTAAATGATTTTTCTCTATTTTTTCTTAAAATAAATTTTACTGGGTATATTTTAGTTTTATTATCTACCTTTTAAAGTAAGATAAAAAGAACCATGTACTTAAAGTCATAGGCATACTGGTAGTGAGGCAAGAAAAGACATAAACATATACATGTAGGTTCATAAATTCCAATCGATTAACAATGGACTTACAATGTATACTTCAAGAAAAATAAATGTTTCATTAAGAAAAATGAAGGATCATGCCATACACACATGTACATACACAAGCTCATACACATATGTGTGTGGATGTGTGACATGCTTGATGGTTTCTATGACCCATTGACTAGTTAATTTGATTTTTCCAGCAAGTAATCTTGTGAGGAAGACAAAGAAATCACAGTTCTCCCATGTTAAGAAAACTGAGGTCTGAAGTGATTTGATATAGGCCATATGGCTAGTAAATAAGGACAAGATGATAACTGGGTCTCTTGATTCCCAGACCAGTGTGTCTGTTTAGCTAATCTGTCCTCAGTATGTGTTAGGACTTGGAGGACAAAATTACCATCAGCTCTATTGTAAAAGGGCAACTAAAAAAAAGTCAATGTGTTCATTCTATTCTTTTTACTATACTGTCTAGTTTCTTTACTTCTTCATTTCTGCCCCACACTTAAAAGGAAAGAAACAATGTAATATTGTGCCTTTTGTAGTGCAAGGTATCTAGAAAATATCACCTGCAACAAAATCATATGCTTAGGGTCAAACATATGAAATCTTGTTTGTATTAAAACAACACTGTTTGCAATGATTCAGATAGTTCTTACTATTTACATCAATCCTATGTTCAAATCAGAAGAAACACCTTTCAAATATTCCCTTGCTCCAGCCAAGGAAGAAAAATAAGGCAGTTCTATTAAAGATGGAGTTTTGCACTATCCAAAAGGCAAACCATGCCACCTGTCCCTTATCTGAATGCTTTAAAACAAAAAGTGTTTCAGATTTCTGATTTTTTCTGGTGTTGAAATATTTGCACTTGTGTAACAAGATTCATTTATATTTCATATTATATACCTATATTTATATCTATTTCCCGAAGGTATATTTTTGCAGTATTTGTAGTTTTGAATCAGTCACATGACATCAGGTGTGGAATTTTATATTTGGTGTCACAAAAAAAACCCTCATATTTGGAAGCATTTTAAATTTCAAATTTTCAAACTAGGGATGTTCCTCCCATACTACTTATTCTCTGATTGGATCACTAGGAAGGTGGTGAACTGCAGTGATTTGAGAATGTTATATTAGGCCAAAGCAATGTAAGTTGGTACTGTGTGTGCTGCTATACAATGAGATACAAGAAAGAGGAAATGTTTAGAAACTCTCATAGCATTTGTACAGAGTAATTTCATGTCTGTTAAATATAATAATAAAAATTAGGTATTAGGTCATATTTAAAATGCTTTTCATTTTTCTAGTCATTTACTTTTATTGTATTGTAAAGAAGTGTTATTCCACAACAAATTGGAAAAGAATTGGTCTATCACCATAGGTAGTTTGAGAAGCACTGTGATAGGCTACTTTACCAGGCCTTTCTGGGTATGATTTTATTTGGGAGGAACATGACTTTCTAGAATTCCAAAAGTAACCAATGTCTAAATACAATAGCAAAAGTTACATATAAATATGATATGTATTAGCTATTGAGAGTTTTGATTACTCATCATCTCATGAACCTCTGGCTGATTTCTGAGCACAAGGCTAATGAGAAAGAATCTAGAAATGGATGAAATCTAACATCAATAATGTGTGAAGCACAACATTAAAGCAAAACCAAGAGCCCTGTTGGAAACCTGAAATTTTAAAAATGTGAGCTCTTTAATTACATGCTGCTGACTGGAAACCAGCCACCCCGAGAAGGGAATGGCTTTCCTTGCCCTCTCTCTGCTTCTGGGAGCTGAGGTGAAAGAGCAGGTGTTTCCAGTTCAGTTCCTCATTTATAAAGCGGCTCTGTGAAAACACACACTCACAAAGCCACTTGTTTGGCAGCCTCAGAAGAGGCGCTGAGGGCTGACTAGACATGAGACCCAATTACCCTCTCACCCTGAAGGAGGTCCCAGCAGGTTAGGTGTGATGCACATCAGCAGGTCACGATGCTAGAAGCCAGGGCACCTGCACCTGCTGCCTGGGGAAGTGAGGGTGGGAGGAAAAGACTCATCCAGATTACACATGAGTCCTAAAATCGAAGCGAGCAGGTTATCACTTCATGTTCTTTAATTCCTCACATGTTCTTTAATTCCTTCTTTCCCATTGCTAAGTCACTGTTACTTTAAGTAGTATTTTAAATTTTCATCAGTTTTTGAAAGTTTCACAGTTTTTTTTTCAAGAACAAAACCAACTATGGTGGTAAATTTCTTCCTTTTTTAAAATAATGGTAAATTTCTTCCTTTTTTAAAATAAACCAACTATGGTGGTAAATTTCTTCCTTTTTTAAAATAAATAATAAAATAATAATTTCTTCCTTTTTTAAAATTATAATAATTTCCTTTTTAAAAATATACCTACATGTATATGCTTATGTCCAGATGAAATTAAATTTGATTATCACGTCAATCTCTATACGTATGATGTGGTCAACAGACAATAGATATGTTAATCCACATTTTCAAACAGCCTGTTTCCTGCTCTGTTGGTTTTCTTCCGCATTCAAGACAATGCAGACTCCCTCTAGTGGCCAAAATTATTTAGGTAAATTCACTGGTTTATTGACAAAAAAAGGTCTTTTGTAAACTTGCTATTTTTAAAGGAAAATAAGTTTTTTGATGCACAATTTTAGTGTTTCAAATGAAGCAATTATATGTAAACCTAAGCAAATGTGTAGGTTCTATTCTTCCATTATTTAATTTCTGGTAAATAGGATAGTTAAAATCTATAATTTATTCAACACTAATTCATTCTTCTGCATTTTTAATGCTAAATGTTCTGAACAAAGAAGATTCATTACCAAATTTATTTATTATTCTTTAATAATAATTGCTCTATGATTCTTCTTTACAAACACTAGCACTTACTTGGGTGGCTGAATTTCCACAGATCAATCATTTTGAAAACAAATGTGAGGTCATTCTTTGAGATCATTATATTCTGATGCCTGTGATGAAGGCTTTATTCAACATAGTAAAAATTTAACCTTCTTAGTGAAATTACAGATTCCTAAAGTATCAGACTGAAAGACCTGGTTAAAACAGATGATATGATGATATACATGGAATGTCTATAAACTTCAAAGCAAAAAAAATTGTATAAAAATTATTTTGCTATTTATTTCTCAGACCTTCTTTTTCAGATGAAAAATAAAACCCCGAGAGCCAGAGAGCTCAAATTAATTGCTCATAATCCTGGACTTAGCAGAAGAGGCAAGGAGAAGCCAGTACCTTTGCACATAGTCTTTTTGAACTGCATGTAAATTCAGAGGGTCCTAGTTTTTCAGCTTTCTTCCTTTAAGTTTATATGTAGGGATGATTTGTGACTGAAAGTATTCAGACCTGTGAGAGTTTTATTTTATCATTTCATTATATCCCTTTACATGTTATTGATTAAGCACTTTCAAAAGCATATGTTAACTGATGAAACTAGCTACTAGAGAATCCTTTTATGTAGTAAAAATAAGAATGTAAAAATTAATAATTACAAAAATATATGCAGATTTCTGGTCCTAATTCTCTCCTGGTTACTATGGACTTAACAGATGAACTCTGAGTTACCTATACATTTCTGAGATTTTTCTGAAGAATAATACCACGGTTCTTGTTTTAGTTAAAATGCTCAGAAAAAAAAAAAGATTTTATCTACAGCTTTAACTTCCTGTAAAGCAAAACAGAAAGAAACTGCCAATTTTTTAAGAAAATGAATGAAAATGGAAGAAAATCTCAAGATTTTTTCCCCAAGCATGTACTGACCACAAGGCTCTATGTTAGGTACTGGAGAATGCATTACAATTTCCAAGAGTTTTGACATTTGATTTGAATTAGAATTAAAATCTTGTTACAATCGTAGCTGGGAGCTATCATAATTATACTTATATACAAATACGGTAATGGGTTGCCAGTTGTTGGGGAAGACGAAATACATTCTGAATCATTTGAGTTTTTTCATGCAGTGAACATTTCCAAACCCCTCTCATCAATGCAGGCTGTTAACTCTGAGAATAAGAATGTCTGTCTGTCCACTTATATGTGGACAGGGTGGTGCCAGATGCAGAGTAGGTATTTACCATGTTCCTGAATTTGAACTCAAGATTGGAGATATTAGTAAAAATCTACCTGGAGGGAAGAGAGCTGAAGGAATGAAGAGGAGCTGAGTTCATAAGAATGCTTTGGTGCCTTCTCCAGGAGACATGCAGGCTTGAAAACAGGCTTCCTAAACAACTGCTGCTGGAGAGGACATTCTGTGTGCTTCAGTTCCCAGCTGGTTAAACTTCACCAATGCTTATCTAGAAATTACATAGTGTTCCCAAACTGTCCTATATGTTCCAAGTTGGCAGACATCTCAACCACTAATAGAAATGTCAAAAAAACAGAGTAAGAGACATTAATATGGACTCTTCACAGTCAACAAAAAACAAATAAACAAAAAATAAGAATGGTTGGTGTTTCTCTGACCATAAGGGACAAGACAAGGCTTACTGAGACTACTCATTTGCATACATTAGACTTTCTCATTGTGACAATATTTTTGAAAATCACAAGTTGAATCACCTCAGTCCACATCCCTGTGTCAAATAGGATGTCCACTTAAAAAATAAAAATATAAAAAAAATCACCCATGAAATCCCACCAGTTTTCCAATGTCTCATGCTTTTGAAAAAAAAATGTTTTTAAATTCTAAGGCACGATGGGTGATAGAAGCTTCTTTTTACTGTCAGAGAGATCAAAGAGAGGTTGAGACAGAATCCATAGCAGATGCTGTCCAGTGATAAACCTGAAAGAAACAGACAGTGGGGCCAGATGTTGGAGTGACCTTAGGTCTGTAGAGCACATTGGCATGGTGTTGATTTAGATGGTTGTTGGCAGAAGCACTAACTCCAGCAGCAGGGGGAAAAAACTAAACTATGGAATTCTTTCCTACTCTTTCTCTTCACCAGAAAATCCAAAACCACTGGTCAGTAGTGCTGATGGCTGTCAAAGAAGTTGAGTTCACCACACAGCCCTGCCAGTAGGTATCACATCAGAAGGGAGTGAGCTGAGTGAACGAGGACATCTTCAGGCTGTGCCATTTTGCATCCATTCAACTTTCAACAGCTGTTTCCTGAGCGAATACAGACACAGAATAATTATATGAAAAGAACGACATATTCAACTTGTGAGACAATGTTTTTATATATATGGTCATTGATAGAGAATGTAACCAGGAAAGACGTCTGAAAATTAAATGGCCTATCAGCAGGTACAATTAGCATTCAGTGTAAGCTCCCTTATGTGGAACTCTGAACCATGAACTTAGAAGATAGCATTAGAAGAGTGTTATTCTTTTTTTTTTTTTTTCTTTTTTGCAGCACTGAGGATCGAACTCACAACCTTGTGCTTGCCAGGCAGGCGCTTAGGCCACTGAGCTAAGGCCACAGCCCTGAGAAAAGTGTTTTTCATCAAGCAGAATTTCTCAAATCCATACTGCAGACACAAAAAGGAATGCATAATGGTATCTTACAGTTTTAAAGATTCCTATCCCATATATTATTATTCCCATTACTCAATAGAAATTTAAAGAATTTTTCTCGTGACCCATGTTTTCAATATCATAAACTCTCATGAACAAGGCAAAAGGCCTCTCATCTTAGGTTGCAATCGAATTTAAATCTTAGCCACTATACAATGCCAAAGCACAGGACATAAATAGAGACTTGCTTTAGAATATTAGATATGATTGAAGACCTCACAGTTCCTCTGACGCTTTTAGACATTTTGTCACTTTACCTGGAGAAATATACACTGCTTATTCTGAATTGCTGCTGATGTCCAGCACTTGTCAAAACCTCTATCTGTCAAGGCCTTCACAAAGAGTTGCAAAGTGACAGATCAGGATGTCTGAGTTGATGGAGCCTCAGGAAAAATGGAACAGATAGAAAATTCATGACTCTAAACTACATCAAAGTGACTTCTGTCAACATCATGTCAAAAGAACTGTTCATTTTTAGAGGTTTTTTTTTAATTACATAAACATTTTTTTGAGTATGAGCTAAGTGTAATGAAAAAATTTTCTTGGTGTACAGTATGATCATTCAAATATTCTAAAAATATACTTTAGATCATCCAGGAATAAGGAAAATTCTAATAGTAGATACTGTCTGCCAGTTAAAACCAATGACATTCAAGAGAGAATTATGAAGACACTCTCTGCCTAAAATAGGACAAACCATCTGGCTATTATGGAACAAAAGTGTATTTTTTGCGTGCATCAAATTTCTACAACTGGATTAATTTTTCATACTTATACAATGATTTTTGATCTCTTTTTTGCTTAGTGTATCAATTATAAAACACCATTTCAGTGCTATGTTCCTAAAATATCTGGCATTATTTTAATTTCAAAAAATCAATGGAAAAACTCTTATAATGCATAATTCCCTTAAATTACTGCTTTCATAAGGAAATAAAAAATAAATGGCTTATGATATGCAGTACTGCATATGCAGAATCACTCCATAATCAGATTCAAAGAGTCATTCATAGAGTGAAATATGAGGTGCATAAATCTAGAAATGACCACTCTCCCATTTTAATTTCCAACACCTTTCAGGGAAGATGGCTGGGATCTGTTCCTAGGACTCAGGCAACTGCATTCCTAATGCTCATTGGCCACAGAGATAAACAGGATAAGTGACCTCGTGAGGCTAAGACCATGGACTCTGTTGTACATGTGTATATGGAGCAGAGAGTAGAGAGAAATCATATAGTCCACTGTATACATACGTGCAGACACCTCATGCAGAACTACATATACACACACACACACCCCTAAAAGAAGAATCAAATGTGGACAACTTCCACAGTCACCATAACTGTTCCTAACACAGTAACACTGTCAGTCACACCATCCCATGGATCTTTCGTTTAGCTGTAATTTTGAGCAAATTTCATCACAAAGATCTCAAGAAGAGTGGCCACTGATTTGGTGCACTTGTCCAGCGGCAAAAAAGGTCCACGATCTAAACAAGTCAAATTATTTTTTTAACCTCCAGAATGACAACGATTTTCAAAAATAACCACTTTTGGTTTTGAAAGGAGCTTGCTTGAAAACAGCCCCACCGTCTTATGTCTATATTGTATAGAATGTGCTATTATTACAGAAGTAGGACAAGATCATCATTTCTTCTTATAGGCAGAAAATATATTTTGTGTCCTACTTATGAAACAATGTTTATTACCTGTAAGTGTACAAAGGTGTGGGGGCTCCGTAGCAGCCGCAATTGGTAATAAGCCTCTTTTTCTCATTTACATTGATAGCAAGCATTAGTGAAGATATATGCATTTCATTTCATGGTTGAGAAAGAACAAAGTATATGTATATGTGATAGCAGTGGGTGGTTAATGAAATGGTCTGACAAACATAAGCTAATACATAATCATACCAGAATGTGACGGGAACACCTGTTCCTGCCTCACAGACTTCCAATTCTTAAGGAAAAGTTACCATTCGCAAAAAGTAAAGACACTACTATTTAGACATCAATATGCTCCAAGGAAATTTTAGTCACTTTTTTGTTGTTGTTGTTGCAATCACTAAATGGTGGCTATTTTAATGATATCAAATCTCTTTTGCTTGTGTCCTAAGAGTAATGAAAACTTCACACATGCATGAAGCTCCAGTAATTATTTTAAACTGCCTTCTGTTGTCCCCCTGAGGAACACGGTGGTATTTGTTTGATGCAGTTTAATTAGTGTCAGGGTAATTAATGCTATGCTATCTACATGAGATCAAAACCCTTTCTTTGTAACACTCTGGTAACTAAGAAGTAAGAAAAGGAAGCATTTTGAGAATGTCGAGGCACAGTGTTAACCTAGGATCACCACTGAACCGAATTGCTCATCTCTTCCCCTATGCTTCATCCTAATGGCAATTTCAGCCTCTCCTAGGACAAGATCAGTCCTATAATGCGCTGGAACCACATCGCCAGGCATAAGACCCGGTAGCTGCTATGGAATTAAATTCTTTTTTATGGGCATAATCAAATTAACTAAAACATTCACGGTCACCAGGCACCTTTTGCTATAGTTTAATCTTTTAATAATGAAATACTAAACTTCTGCACTGACAGAGAAGTAGAGTCCCTTGTAAGCAGGGTGTGATATCACCATGTGCTGATATATTTTTTTTCAAATAAAGAATCATTTGGTTTAATGAATGAATGTGACTCTGCTTAAATGCCTGAATAAAATTTGCATTTAATTGTAGGTATAATTCCTCCATTAAGAGGGGAAAAAGCAGAGATAGGCAAAGAGAGAAGTTAAATACACAAAAATTCCAGACACACACATAGCGCACACCACCATAAATCCTTTTTTAACTGTTTCTTTGGTAATAAGCAATGGCAGTATAAATCTCCCAACACACAAACTCAAGCTGATCACAGGCTTAAGGAAATAGCTTCAGTTATCTTGACTGGATAAATTATTATATCGTAGAGGTTATTCCAGTTTCTAATAAAGCACTGTAGCTAACAAACAAAAATAAAATGATCAACCATTCTCTTTATTTTATAACAGATGAAATTACAGGCTGCATGGGATCAACACAATGGCATTGGATTTATTTTTATTCTCAAAAATACACCATGCAATATTCATTTTGGAACAAGACTGGTGCTTTAACACAATGAAGAGGACCAGCATTCGACTGAAAATATATTTTATGGTAAAGGGAGGTTTAATGGCACATATCTAAAAAATAAACATGACTGGTTTTAAGTCAAACCAAATGGATTTAGCCCATTTCGTAAGCATACTAACCATGAAAATAACCTCTGCATAGCCTAAGAATAAATGAAGAAAAACACCTCTCGATGGTTCACATGCTAAGTCTATAGTACTTATGAAATTGTATCAGTATCCATCAGTGGCTAAAATTAAGGCTCTTGCTATAAAATGAAATTTTCCGATCTAAGCTGGCTGAGTATCGCAAGCTAAGAGGGCTTGTGTGAAATGCGTCTTCTTGAGGTCATTCATTACTGAATACCTCCTGGGATCAGCTGACTAGCAAAATATGTTTTTTCACATCTTTGGTTCTGCTTCCTGTGACTTAGTTGTTTATCAATTAAAGTGATAAATACAAGTGACTTTGATAACACCAGAAACACATTATGCAGTAAAGTAGCCTTCAGGAACCTTGCAATAAGAACTGCATGCAAAGTTCAACAACTGTGAAGGAACTATTAAAGAGGACACACAAACAAGTGACCTTGACTGACAAGCGCACTTCATTCCAGCAATAAACAGCGGTGGTGCTGATAACTGTTCATTGGCGCAGAGAGTAATTACCTGTCAGCGTTGCTGGTGTGTGCGAAATAGTATAAATGAAACATACATAATGTACGGCAATAATATTGGGCATGCAGAACCTAATGTATTATCATCATTCTCAGGACCCAGGTTTATGTGGCTGCCACCACTGAGTAAATGCCTTCTAGCCATGATAATTTCATTCTAATCTCTGTTCCATATTATAATTTTCATAGCTAAAAGATACTAAGGAGCAATACGTTTCAATCAAGGGCTAAATAGAACACAACCTGTAACTGGGTATTTTATACACCTATATATTTTTTTTCCTTCAAAAATTTAGTCAATTTATGAAGCAACTGGAATAAGCTGTAAATTTATGGGTGACAAACCCTGTCGGTGCCAATGTCACTGTGTCTGGAGATGGACAGTAAGGGGCTTACAAAAGGGTTGTCAGCTTTTTCTTCCATTTCTTTCAACAGTAAGACAACTCTATCTTTTTAAATGCTCCAAAAGAGAAGGTTAAAATTCACTTTTAAACAAAAATAAAAAATAGCTCCTATTCCACTGGAGAAAAATAATCTCATTTCTAAGACAAATTATCTGGATTTGTTTGAATTGCTTAGCTATGCAAAAGAATCACAGAATAACCTCATGCACCATGATACTCTACTCTTCTTATAAAACTATCTGATTCTTGCATGCTTTTTTAAAAATGAAAATGCAACATTACGACGCCTCTAAATCATATTTAAGGCCATACAAAAGAAACCAAGACAATTCAAGCAGCAGCTAGGCCATCATGACAAGTCCTTGTCATGAGGATGAAATGTTAGAAACTGTCCCCATTAATAGGATGAGCAAGGAACAGCAGCAGATACCAAACCACACAACAGAAACAGTTGTTGGCCATGAGGCTCTATCATTCAGAAGAGGGGAAAATACATGAATATTTAGAAAACAAACTGGCACTCTGATTGTTTTAATCCAGTCCTGTTTTTACAGCAAAAGAGGGTATTTTGGAAACTTTAGGCTAGTCTGAACTAATAACTAAGGCAGAAGTCCATTTTCTTAAAGCATTCTAATTGTTTGCCCCATTTCACTTGTCAAAATCACAGACATAAGTGATTTTGACTATAGAATCTTATTCATTCTTTGGATTTTTGTTTGCAGGTTTCTCGAATTGGTTTTTCACAAGTTAATATCATGGGCAATAAATGATGTCCTGATAGGAGATTAGGCAAACTAGAGATGTACACAGCTCAAGTTTTTCTGGTGTTATCTTTTTGTTTTTGGCACAGTTCTTTCTATATTTCTGGTCAAGAGAAAGAAAAAACAGGAAGGAAAGAAAAAAAGCAAGGAAGGAGAAAAGCAGGGAGGAAGGAGGGAGGGGAGAGAAAGCGGAAGGAAGGAAGGAAGGAAGGAAGGAAGGAAGGAAGGAAGGAAGGAAGGAAGGAAGAAAGGAAGGAAGGAAGAAAGGAGGGAGGGAGGGAGGGAGCGAGGGAGGGAGGGAGGGAAGGAAGTAAGCAAGCCCCAAAATCTCATACAAAGTTGTTAGGGATCTGATATGTTAGCTCTCAAAAACACACTTGTACTTTTTAAAAGAGGCAGCCTGAAAAGAATCATTAACATGAAGAAATAAAAATTTTATTTTTTAGTTCCACAGATCATAATATTAAGAAGCTTATCCATTCTTCTAGATCAGCCACTTTTATTGTATGGCCAGCCCAAAATAGAAAGGATTTTAACCCAATTTCAAGTCACTCATCCAAATCCAGCATTTCAGGATATTCTGTCAAAAGGCAATATCTGATACATGAATAATGTCTATAGATTCCAAGACACATCTTAATCATCTCAGTGAGTTCCCACTTGATTTATATAGTATTATTTGAGTAGCTAATGTCTTTCCTGATGTGTACTATTACATGTGTTTCACATGAAGGTTTAAGAATATAATATTTACCAGAACACTGCAAATCTTCAGGAAGTGATACAGCTCTATTTCACTGATTCTGAGAATGTCAGTACAATTTTTATATTTTAGCCTTTTGAAATAGCTCTTAATAGTCTCTCTCTCTCTCTTTTTTTTTTTTTTTTTTTTTTTGTACTGAGGATCGGGGATCGAACTCACAACCTCGTGCTTGCCAGGCAGGCATTTGCGCTGCTGAGCTAAATCCCCGGCTCTCAATAGTCTCTTAAAGCGGGGTGATAGCATCAAGACTGCTTCAGTATTAACTCATATTTGACTTGTATTTGATGAAATATGATATTCTGTATTTGATGAAATAAGATATGAAATACATCTTGTATTTGATGAAATATAATATTTTATCCTATTCCGACTTTAAGAAATATCTGTTGCATGTGTATTTTAGAATGGTCCTGACCACAAGTACATAGTAATACAATAATCTGATGCCTAGATTATTTTTGCGCAACACAAAACATTCAGTTAACTAGTTATTTTATCAGGGAAAATTACCTAGTTCTGTGGATTGTATTAGCACCATAAAAACTGTACACTGAATGTATCGAGACATTTATCTCTGTGGCCTAACCAATAACTAAGTATGATGTATCTATTGATATTTTGCAACATAGGTTTATCTCCACGGCTTAACCAGTAACTAAGTAGAATAAGTTTATCAGTAATTTGAAACCAAGGAATGAGGCAGAAAACCAAAGGGGCTCTCGTTTATTCCCAGGTCCTGCAAAGGGGCAGCTGACATCCTCCATCCAGCCGAGAAGCACTGTCATAAGGGTGATTGTGTCTAGGGGAGTGTGTCATAACACTCTGGTGTGTTGAGGTGGTAAAAAAGTAGCAAAGACAAAAAGAAAATGTAATCTGAATAGTTTGAAACAGTGTGGGGAAGGCAGGGAGATCACTTTTCTATAATTTTCTCAAATATCCCTAAGGATATTTATGTACAATACGATTAGAATTCAAGTTCTTTATTGCCTCCTAATATACCAGAAAATTGCTATTGCATTTCATAGTCCTTCTCAGTACCTACAGCATCACTCTTTTTAATGATATATGTTGAATGAATGGACGAGAGAATGAATAGCATTCTCCAAATAAGATTAATTATTTTATAAAAATGTACGTCTTAATTTGATGTTTCAAAGTCCCCACCCAAAAAACCCCTCAAAATATTAAGTACTCTTTTATCACGTTCTTTGGTTTGATAAGATTAGTTGGGGAGAGGGGGATGACAAAATTATTTGGAATTGATGGTTCTGCAGTTAAAACACACTTTTAAATTAGAAATTAACTCTTAATATATGGCTGGGTGATGATAATACTGAGGTATGTAAAGTATAGTTGCCTTCTTATAGGCAATATACTTGATTAATTTTGAACAATTTAACAGTGAAAGATTAATTAAGAATTTCATCCAGTACAGGCCATATTTCTTTTCCAATTACCTTCCTTTAGAGTCATCATAACTGTTTTAATAATTGCATTGAAAATGCTAGAAAGTATCAAGACAATACAGTGATTCAGTGAGAACAATAAAATTCAGTAACATGGCACTATAATATCTGGCACATTTAACACTGTGGTGTATACATAAGCCCTCTGCAATCCAACAGGTTATCATGACCCAGCAAGTGTAAATTGAGTCTTTTTTATTTTGCTGAGTACTACTTTTATTAAATATTCATTTAGAAATACTCTTCTGGGAAAAGAAAACAGCATTAAAAAGTCTTTAATTTGATGCCATTAGACTTTGAGTTCATGATAATGTGTAGGAAAGCTGTCAGAATCAAGAGGGAATCACTTTCTATCAACCCTAACAAAATCAAAATTAATATCAATATGTTACGAGGAAAGTGCTCTTGTACCCAATAACCTAAACTGTTCTCAAAACTTTGTCAGAGGCACAACTTGAACAAAGGCCACCACATTTATATATATAAATATATATATATATATGCTTTATATATATATTTAAATGTATATAATGTAAATATATTTATATATGTATAAATGTAAATATATTTATATATATTTAAATAAATATATATATTTATATATATAAATATATATATATATGCTGCAAAAGGATCTGTTCTACAATTTTCCATTTAATCTTGAGCTGACACCACCCTTGTTACTGACCCTTGTGGCCCAGGATTATTATTTCAAAATATTTTATGTAATCCTCCTTATTTTGCCTTTAAAAATTTCCACTGCTTCAGCATCTTATACTTTTAACCTAGTAAGATCACTGTTCCCAAAACAATCATTCTTTTCATATGCTACCTGAGAAATTAATAATTTAAGCACACACTTTCTAATCTTTCTAATTTTGGTAATCAAGTTGTTAATTACGATGAAATAGAAATAGTTACTAAAACCGTTATCAATTTTAAAAGTTTCCTTCACTTATCTGGTTTCTGATATGCAGACTATAGCTTTGTCACTTCAAGATGATAGAAAAAGTTCTTGCTCTAAATTAGGGTTCTGGTATTATTGATTATTGATTGGATCATTAAGTTTACTCTGTCCCCTGATTTAAAAAAGTAGTGAAACAACCACAATACAAATGATGTTTCTTGAAAGAAAGGCTGTTCTGAATCACCACCAAGAATAGGAAGACATGAGTCAAACCTTTCCAAACTTTTCCAATCAGGTGATATCTTTGAATCTCACTCTCAGATAGCTTGGGAATAGTACCGGTTCACTTGGCAAATAGTTACTTCTCAATTAATAAGAGCAAAGGCTCCTGTTTAAAATGTTTTTGCTTTAAAAAAGTGAATTTAGATTGCTATAAAAACAGAAACAGGATTGTGAAGCGGGCATTATAACTGAGCAATTCATCTACTTAATGCCATCTAATACCTCACAAAATCAAAATTTGTATTAGAAACCTTGAATGATTTGACTTTAAACAATAACACATTAGTATGCATTTAGAATCTACACCTGAAAACTCAAAATGTGTAGCTATGGAACATATGTGTATACCAAACAAGCCTTCCAGTGAGAAAATAAAAATCTGAGAGTGCTGCTAAGATAATGCATTCATCTTAATGAATTTAATTTTCATTTAGTTTTGAACATCCCTAGAGAGGTCAACAAAGTGAATATTGAAGCCAACATTATTTCCCAAATTCCAGAATCTAGTATCCACTTTAATATGTTTGTCTGATTCAAGGCCATATCCCCTATTAAGTGGCAAGTCAATCAGTTTTCTGATGTGTAAATGTCATCTCTAGGTGGAAGTTCTTTTCTTAGTAAAAGTACAAGCTTACTTAAGGGGATTTGATACTGAAGAGGTATAGATTAGGATATTGCACTTTTTTTTGTTTTGAATGAGCAAAGACTTGATACAGTCAATCACGCAACAGTAGTTCAAAAATTCACTAGACTCTATTGTCAATATGACTCCTAGTCAAAAGCCAACCACTAAGAACTGTACTCCTCTGTCATTTGGAATGGAATGTCTCCTCAGTCAGTAGTAACATGGCAGGCTATATTGGCCAGTCAGTTACCATCAAGTTACACTAGTAAATCATTTCATCAAAACATTAACCTTTCATTAACTTAGTTTTGGGATTTTTTTTACATTGTTCTAATACTCTAACTTGTTTTCTAAAGATCTAAAATTTAAAGTTAAATTTAATGAGTTGGGCATGGTGGTGCATGCGTGTAATCCCAGCACTCAGGAGGTAGAGGTAGGAGAATCATTGCAAGTTCAAGACCAGCCCAGGCTACAAAATAAGCTCAAGACCAGGCTGAACTGCATAGCAAGACATTCTGTCTCTTTCTCTCTCTCTCTGTTTCTCTCTCTCTCTCACACACACACACACACAAAGAAAAAAAAATAACATCCTCCCTATTCTGATAAATCACAAACTCTGGAATTTTGAAGAAGATATTATTGAAAACTACAGACAGGAAACAGTATGAGGTTATTTAAAAATTTTTCACTATAAAAGTATAACTGGAAGTCAAGAGATGTACACTGGGCAGTGCAGAAGGGAGAGAGGTAGAGAAGAAAGAAGCTGGAAATCACAAGTGCTAGCTCTATAATTCTAATCTTGGCTTTTTGTTGGGTCTTTTGAAATGTCAGAATATGGGAGCACGGGCTAAGGCAGAGAAAGGCAAAGGAAACGACCTTTCCTTTCTTACTGGGTTGTGTGTCAGTGTGCCTCAACATTTGAATGGAGCAATTAATGTTGGACAATAGAGTACCACATTCTAATGTAAATATTAGTCAATACAAATATTTTACTAAAATCATTGCAAATTTAAATGAAACCTAAGTTTTACTGACTGCAGTATAATTAGTTTTGAGGCTCTGTGATCATCTTCTGCTCTCTGCATAGTCCCCATTGTGGCTACCAGCTCACCCCACTCAATATGACATCATTATATCCTCACGATTGGCCAATGTCCTGCCACTTTTCTTTAGTATTTTGTAAAGCCTAACAATTACTTTTTTGTTGTACATGGAATTCTAAAGAAAAGAAGCCTCCTATAAAAACCCACAAATACATGAATGAAACATTTTTTAAGTGTAACATCAACATGAGAAGTACTTATTATATTCATTGAAACAATGCTTATATTGTTTGATCAGTTTGCCTGCCTATATTCAGTAATCTGAGCAACTATTTTGAAGACAATATGCAATATAATAACCGTTAATTTCCTATCATCTTATTTTGAAATTCTGTATTGTTTTTATTGTCTTTTTATTTTCTTTAAAATTAAAAATATTTGAAAAAGAGAAGTACTAAGCAGTTGGCTAAAATATTTTTCCTCAATCTGTGGGTTTTCTTTTCACTTTGTTGGTGATTTCAAAAGACTTCTATCTAGAACATATAAAGAACTGAAAAAAATCAGGCCCTTCAAATTCAAAGACCAAATCCAAAAATGGACACTTGAGATGAATATACACTTCTCAGATGAGGAATTGCAAATGGCAAATAAATATATGAAAAAATGTTCAACATCATTGGTCATTCAAGAAATGCAAATTAAAACAACATTGAAATTCTATCTCACCCCAGAAAGAATGGCTATCATGAAGAAATCAAACAATAACAAATGCTGGCAGAGATTTGTGGAAAAAGGAACCCTTTTCCACTGTTGGTGGGAGTATACACTGGTACAACTACTGTCGAAATCAGTGTGAAGATTCCTCAAAAAACCAGGATTAGAGGTCCCACCTGATCCATCTATTCCCCTTCTGAGTGTTTTCTCAAACGAATTAAAAACATTATACCACAGTGATATATGTGCACCCATGTTTATAGCAGCACAATTTGTAACAGTTAAATCTTGGAAACAACCCAGGAGCCCATCCAACGAGGAATGGATAAAAATGATGTGGTATTTTTATACAATGGACTACTATTCAGGTATAAAGAAGGATAAACTCAAGGCTTTTATAGGTAAATGTATGCAACTAGAGACTATAGTCATAAGTGGAATAAATCAGTCTCAGATGTATAAATATTGTATTGTCTCCCTAGTGTAAGAAAGTGAAAGAGTAAGATAAAAAACAGATATTGGGAAAGGAAAGAAACTGCTTAAAAGGAAAGAACAACTGAGATGGGGGAAAGGAAAAAAGAAGGAAGGGAAAAGAAAAAAATATATATATATAATAGCTAGTATAATTATACTACTAATTTCTTTTAGTTCATTGAAAAGAACGATTTGTGCTTATATTGTGCGATCAATTTTGCATGCATTTATTTTGTAATCTGAGCAACTACTTTGAAGATAACAATACTCAATTTGGTAATCCTTATTAATTTCCTATTATCTTGCTATGAAATTCTCTATCACTGTTTTTATTGTTTTTCTCTTTAAAATAAAAAAAGTACTAAGCAGCCTACACATTTTAATTTGTTGCTCTATGCGCTGTGAAATCCTTCTATTTAACTATTGATAAATATTGATGGGTTTGCGGAAGAACTTGCCATGAGAAAAACAATAGAATAAATTGATGAGACACAAAGTTTGCAGAAAAGAAAACTAAAAAAACCAAAATGTACAAAGATAAAAAAGGCTATCTTGTGGTTATTGCAAAATACTAAAATGATACTCCCATATTGATCGTTATGAGTTCAGCCAGAGTTTCTAAAACAATTCATACATTCTCATTTAATACTGTAATGAGGACTTTTTAATTAAACTTATTTTGTGATTAATGTTTTATTAGAAAGTCATAGTTATTTGGAATATGGATTTAAGGTATTCTGCACTCTTGAATGTATAAATGTATACAATACATATATTCTATTCTAGCTAATCTTTCAACCCTGAAATTGATAGCTGTTACAATCAGTCACACATGGCAAAGAATCGTAACAAAAAATTTGTATACACTTGTCCTTCAATAAAGCCTGAAGATATTTACAAATATGTGCTTGTGTATGTTAGAAGGGAAGCGCCTTTCCACTGGTTTGGTGCATCTAGATTGAAGGATTTCCCCTATATAACACAAGAGTCTCTCTATGTCTACTTGCCTCCTCTTGTAGCTCCCTCCAGAGAAACCATACTAATTTATCTAACTGTGGCCACAGTGATCTGACATGCACTGGTCCATGTCACCAATAGATGGAGCTAATCCTCAGAAAGAAGAAGCAATAGAGATTATTTTCTTCCTCCTAGTTCCAGACCAGTGGGCACAGGGATACTCCTGGAAAAGTGCATGTACTTGTATATATATTCACTTTATTAATACTTTGAATGTAAATGTATTAATACAATAGTATTTTTAAGAAATAAGAATTGTAGAACTTAAAAAATTATTCATAAGAATTTGAATGTTTTCTGTGATTATTATATTGATTGTGTATTTTACAAAGAGTGAAGTAGATCTCAAACACACTAAAAGTACGATAGTTTAGAGCTAAAATATGATGAAATTATAATTTGTATTACAAGCATAAGAAAAAGTGTAGGGGTGGGGAATGTAGCTCAGTGGGGGAGTACCTAAACTCCATCACTAGGCCCTGGGGTTGATTGCCAGCAGTATGAGACACAGAGAGAGAGAGAGAGAAAGAGAGAGGCAAAAACAATGTTTAGCCTTTCCAAAGGGAAAAACTGAAAGTATTTGTCCCAGAAACTCTGAAGACTATCAAAAATAATGCACGATATAGCAAAGGAGCAACAGTACTTGGTTGATGCTTTTCTGCCGACTGCATTAAGTATAGTTCTATTAGATAACTGTTGGGTTCAGGTCATTAGAGCAGCTATTGTTCCAGCAGCCAAACACCTCAGTAGATTTAATTGCACTGACTGCATTGGTCTCACACTCAGCCTCTGATTCTGGAATCTCTCCCTTCTCTCCTCAGTTGTTACCAGCTAAATCAGCAAAGTATAGATCCAACCAGGTCAATCCTCCTGTCTGAAACTCTCAAAGCTTACCAAGGTACAGATAAAACCCAAATTCTTTAGAGGAGCATTTGAGGCCCTCTGCTATTTGTTTCCAAATTACAACTGTCTTTTACTATCTGTGGGGATAATTCCAGGACCCTCACCTCAGATACCCAAGTATTGGATGCTGTAGTCCCTTACATAAAATTTTGTCTCTAAACTATGCATAAGACCCAACACAAGACAAATGCTGCATAAATAGTTGTTATCGTGTATAGTTTAGGAAACAATGACAGTAACAAAATTTGTACATGATCAGCACAGATGTAATTTTTAAAAATATTTCCAGTACTGAATATTTGAAAGCTCAGATGCAGAAGCTGAAGATATGGGAGACTCATTACGAAACACTCTTCCCTGAAATCCAGTTAGACTGCTCTGACCTCCATTCCCTAAACTTGCCTTGAATATTCCTCTTTCTTCCCTCACCTGGTCATCTTTGCTTTGACAGTGTTTCCACCCTGCTTATCTTGTAAGGCTAAATGTGGTATCTCTTTCATTTGTTCATTTGTTACTCATTCCTGGAGTACATAGAGTTGAAGCAGCTCTTAAGTACCAAGCAGTAGGTTAGGTCTTTCTCTCTCATACGTTTCTTATATTCTCCATTCCTCCAACCTTGGAAGCAGTCTTTTTTTTTTTTTTTCTTTCTCTACATTCTGCTAGCACTTTGTACCTCAGTGAGGACACTTACTGTTTGTAGATAATGAAATCTGCTTCATAGGATCTGAGGGAGGGAAATAGGGGGTGGATATGATCAAAATATACACATGGAAACTCAATCTTTTGTGAAATTAATAGACACTAATAATAAAAAGGAAAAAATAAAACTTTGACCAGAAATATTCAGTAAACATTTACTTTTGCCAAAAAAAGATAAGAAAAGAAAAAAGAAAAGGAATAGAACAAAGAAAAGAAAAGAAAAAAAAAAGAAAAAGCTCCTGCTGGTAACACCCATGTTACGGTTTGTACATAGATGGCACTCCCAAGACTCATGTAGTCATGGAAGCGGCCGAATCTAACATTTGTGATTGATTCGTTGTGTAGCACTGGGGTTGGCTGTGTGAGATCTGCACCCACCCAGGGGTGGAGCCAACATACAATGTAAGGTAGGAATGGGGGCGGGTTCTCTCTCTTTTTGGCGCGATTTGCTCTTGCCGCTTGCAGCAGCCATGAACAGCTGCCCCTTTTTGCTCTGGCTGCTGCCTTAAAGTGTGGCCCCAGTGCCATGCCACCTGCCTTGGAGCCAGCTGATTATGGACTGAAATCCACAGAAACTGTAAGCTAAATAAACCTCTCCTTCCTTCACTTTGGGAGTCAGGTGTTTTGTCCCAGCAACGAGAAAAAAGCAACCAAAACAACCCAGAACACAATCGTAACTCAATAAACTGTATAAACTGTATGAATGGATAAACTAATAGTTAAGTAACAGATGAATATGCAAATACAAATCACTTTGTAAAGTATTGGTAATATATAAAAATATATTCTTAATGTATACAAATATATAATGCATATCTTCATATATTTGTACAAATATATAATATGTAAAGCACTTATAAAAGTGATAAAATATCTTACTTTCAAACTGTTTCATATTTAAAACTACATATAAGACAAAAGCTACCTAATTTTAAAAATATCTACTTTGAAATATTTTAAAACAGGAAAACTGCAAGATCTTCAAGAACAAAACTATATACCCTTTTGCTACCATCATAACAATATTTTACTGAAGTGGCTTATATCTAGATGTTCCCCAAGAGCTTTGTACCCTCTTAAGTAATGCTTTTAGGAGAAAACTGGATTATGGGGGTGCTGTCCTGTACTTGCTGTGAGGACGCAGGGTCTGGTGGAAAGAGGCAGTTCACTGGGAGCACAACATGGGAGGCATATCTCCCTCCCTCCCCGTTTTCACTTTGTTTCCTGGCTGTCAAGAGGTAACAGCTTTTGCTCTGCCATACGTCTCCACCACATTGTTCTGCTTCAGATCTGAATGACTATAAACTGAAATGAAAGCCAAAATACACTTCTTTTTAATTACAGGTGTCAGGTACTTTGGTCCTAGCAAGGAATAAAGTGACTAAGAAATTGTACATACAGAAATAAGTACCTAGCAAATTTTCCTTTCTGTTCTTGTTCTATGTTTTTAGAAATGGGAAGGGAACCCCAATAGGGTAGGATAGGGGTGGTGAGTTTCACTTTTAAGTCTGGCAGTTTAACCCAACATAAGAAGAGATGCTAATAGGAAGCCTTAATGCCAATACCATTGGTCATATTTTTCCTATCAGCTCACTATACAAAGATCTGCAACAACTTCTGGAACAGTAGAATCACGACAACCCAATCCTCTGTTTTTACACAACTCACAGCTGAGCAAAAATTACTTCACAGCTGCGTGGTAAACCTCCTGGCATCATTCCTGTTTGGCGGACCCACTGCCTAGGAGCGGTCACTGCAGAGGGGCCCATCACCACTATTCTCTGGGAAGGGACAAATGGCGGCAATACAAACAGGGTAAGGTGCCAAGGGAAGGCCATCTGCCTAGTGTTGGTTTTGTCATCTGTCATTTTCTGAAATAAGTCCCTCTCTCAGAGAAAGAAATCAAGGTCTTCAGAAAAGATCTTCGGCTACATCTGCAGCAACCCTTCTAATCTAATCTCTGACTCAACTTTGACTCAGCTCTTTGGAAAACCAGTTAAATGGGCATTTACCTTTCAGGCAGGCAGAGATACTGAAGAGGCACTCTTGGGGGTGCTATTTTAAGTTCTAAATATTCTTATAATATGCCTTCTAGAAAACACTGTAGAATTTGAGTTTTCCATGTAAGTCTTTTTCAGAAAGCCATCTACTCACTCATCAAATCAACAATGTTAACTCCAATTTACAATGAGCCATGTAGCATGTGCTAATAGTCTTATTATAGCACTTTCAATAAAGCGTATTAAAAATTATCTTTGTCTTGGTGACTATGCCCCTTTTCATAAATATTTAAAAACTGATTTTTTAGTCAACCTTTAGTTTTCTCATCCATATTATCATTATCCTTCACATCACATGGTTCTGTTAAGGATTTAAAAAAGGTAAGTAAAGAACAGAGCCTCTAACACACTACCGTCACATGGTGACAATTAAGGAAATCAGAGCTGGTAGCAGCAGCCTCAAAGACTGCAGCAATAGTAACATTTGTGTAGTAGCTCAACCTGACTTTTCTTCTACAATTTAGAATCTTCTTGAAATTTATACCCTAAAGTGCTAAAAATGGGAATTCAATTTATGTACACACAAATAGTATGAAAAGACACAAGCATAAATATATCAACAATACTTTTAAAAGAAAACACTTATCTGGAACTATCTATTATCAGCAGCATTTACAATCTGGATTGCAGAAGAGGAAACAAACCAGCCTGCCTAAGGGCAAGTTTTCTACCATTAACCCAGTGCTAACATCATCATATCACTTTAAAAGTGGTAAGTTAAATATAGAGGGTTCGTTTTAAAATATATTTTATATATTATCATCACTTGATTTTTGGTTTGAATTTGCATTTTGAAAAGATTTTGTTTTGCTCATGACAGTGGCTCCAGCTCTAGAATTGGCACATTAAAGTCAGTCACTTACGTTCGTTGAATAAATTCTTGAATTTTTGTAATGTGATACATTTTTAACCTCATTTATATAATTACATATGTATATATATTCCCACTTATATTTTCTCCCCTTTTTATATATACATACACATATTTTTCTCTTCTTATATGTATATAACTCAATATATATATATATATATATATTCTTACAATGTAGAAATTTGCATAATTAGTTTTCTTAAACACTGTAAGACCAAAAGAGAATATCAAAGAGAAGATAAAATCTGATATAAGTATATTTGGGTTGAGCATTTACACATAGACTTGGGAAGAATTAAGACACCAACAAATTCTACAGTAGTTCCCAGAGAATGCCTGATAATATTTTGTTTATATTGATGTTCTTTCTAGACCTATAAATTCCTTGAAGGTTTTTATTCACCTTCATTCGATCAACAGATATTCACTAAACTATTGATCGAATGAAGAGCTGATTATTAAATGCATTTTAATAAGGAGTATCATAAAACAGATTGTAAGTGTAGTATATGAGACTAGTCAAAATTGTCTTTTTCTTGACTCACCTTCACAAAGCTTAAAAACAAATTTCAAATGAATCATACTGATACCAAAAAGTTTGACTGTATGCCAGAACAAAGTGTAGTACTATTGAAGGGAATATAATGAAACCCAGCACACAATCATATAGAATTCTCAATATCTAGCATGTAATAAAACCTATCATGTATGCAAAGCATGAAAATACAGAAAAAAATCAATCAATAAAAGCAAATTCCATAAGTGAAAAACAATAGAATTATCAGACAAGGAAGTTAAAATAGAATTTGTTTAAATGTTTTCCACTTATTCTAGGATATAGAAGATAATATGGACTTGAAAAAACTGATAGACACAAAAAATAGAAATTTTAAAACATGAAAAATAAAACATCTAATGTAAACCACACCAGATGAGATTAACAGATTAGGTTAGGTAGTGTGCAATAATTGGTCAACTTGAAGACATAGTAATAAAAACTAACCAAAAGAAAGAAAAAGAAAAAAATGACTAAAAATAAGTGTAAGTCACAACAACCAGCAGACTAATGTAAAGACTCTAAGCAACACAAGTATCTAGAATCCCCAAAGGAGAAAGAAACAAAAAAATTTCAAAGAACAATAACCAAGCTTTCCCAAACGTGATCAAAATTATAAACTCATAGATCTTCTATTTTTGACTGTGCTACAGAATATAGGGTACATTTTGGACATGTAAAACTTCAGCAATATAATAATAGAAACACCTACCTTATGCCACACTCTGTTCTAAATGCTACACTAATAACTACGTACTACATTCTTAACAAAATCAATGAATAGGGTCTCTTGTTATCCATGTTTCATACATAAGGATGCTGACTACCAGAAATATTAAATGATGGTGTGCCAAACTGATCAGCAACAAAGTAGAACCAAGACTCAAACCCATTTGTTTTGGTTTCAGTATCCATAACTTTAACCATTATGCCCCATGTCTTCTCTACTATCTGTTTATGGACATTAACACTTAAAGACTCATAGTTAAACCAGAAATGCTTATTTTTATGTTAAACATTATTTTAAAACACTGGAATTCAATTCTAGTTTTAACAAAAAGTATCAATTTACTTATCATTCAGGATAGCAATAAATGTGGCCAAGTCTATGAACAAACTGGCAAAAAAGATGAACAAGTTAATATTCAAATCAGCATAACGTGTCATTGAGCTACGAACTACTACAATAAGAAAACTGTGTATATGTAGAAGAATGTGCCTGTGATTTTCTATAGCCACATTTCAAAAGAAAATCTAGAAGCATCCAAATACCAGAGTTGTCAGCGACTTGACTCCTTTTATTTGCAATCAGAGGGTTCTTGCTGACACATGGAGCCCTGCTGTCCTTTGTCACATATGTGCTTCCCCTAAAAACTGTCAGTGACTTGTCAGAATTGATCAGGACATCTAAGGTCATCCCTCAATAATGGACAGGTCTGGACATGGCAGCATCCCATTTCTAATTCTGTGTCATATACCGTATGAAAACTAATGTCCCTATCACTTGACTCTCATGACAAATGGCTGCACACAATGATATTAAGTTAAAAAATAATTGACAATATAAATTCAAAATTTAATCATATTTTAAATAATTATTTAGTCTGATGTGCAAAGAGAAGGAATGTTGTGAAAATATGTACAATCCCTTCTGTGTTATGAATGAAACTGCCATGTGCCTTGTTTGGAAGTGAAACTACCAATCAAGTCCTATAATAAAGAAATAAGACATTTCAGTAAATGACCTGACATCCTGATAGCTTGATCCAGTGAATTACAGACTGGAAATCTGGAATATTGTGTCTTTCTAGGGTGTCTATCTTGAAATTTGGTAAAAATTAGGATTTGTGATATACATCAAAGATCTCTATTTTTTGTAAGTGTGCATCTTACTATATTTCTCCCCTCTCAGTCAGTGTTACTTTCTACTGCTTTAGCTACCAGTGGTCAACTTGGATTTGAAAATATCAAATGTAAAATTCCAGAAATAGTTTGTAACTTTTAAATTGTGCAGGGCTGTGAGTAGCATGATGAAATCTCATTCCATTGTATTCTTCTCCACCTGTGAAATGAACTATCCCTTTGTCTCTATGTCTACACTGACTGTACTACCCATCTACCTATTCATCACCAAGTGGCTTCTTTGGTAATTAGATCAACTTCACATTGAATCACAATGCTTATGTTCAAGGAATACTTCTGCAGTAGCCTAAAACCATATCATAGTGCATATGTTATTCACTTCATTTCTCTCCATCATGTAGACATTGCATCTCCTCACATCATCACAAGAAGGCTGAACAAAATAAGATACTGTGATAGAGGAATATCCACACAACTGTTATTACAGTAATTGCTATAATCACTCTGTTTTTAATTTCTTACTATAAATAATTTATACAATAAGCTTTATTATAAATAGAAAAATTTAGTATGTGTAAGGTTCAGTATTATTCATGCTCTCAGGCAACCTCCACAGGTCATGAAATCTATCCCTCATGGTTAAGGGAAAACTACCGATTTAAATTATCCTTTTTAGAAGGGAAAAATTCTCGTAAAGTTTTTGATAGTAATATTTTTAAGTTGTCTGACACCATTGAGATCTATCAAGAGTTAATAAAATAATCTTTTGGGGAAAATGATGGAAAATTACTAACTGTGAACATAGGTCTCAACTATTTAATGATTTAATGTATTGTTCAAAGAGGTAAAGAGCCACAGGACTAAGGTCAGAACAACATCAAAGAGATTCCATACTGTTACTGCTACCATGTAAAATTTTCCAATAATTTTAGCTAAACATTTGAGAATGTGAAAATTTTCCAACCATTTACTGACTTGTTATCTCTTTATCATTTGTGAGAGCCATTAAAATGTGATTAATGAAACAAAATTGAGCAACTCACTTAAATCATATTCATCTCTTCTACCTTCAGGACGTCTATAAGTATAAAACAGTATACATGGAGTCAAAACAGACCACCACATCCATTCTGATGCACAGCTTTAAGAGTTTATCTCTTTAAAAAAGAAATTTAAAATAAAATTCTTTAGCAAATCATTATAATATTGTAATACAATACTGTAGTACCTAGCAAATCATTGTAACACTAACATAGATTTAGGTAACAAATAAAAATGCATTACTTAAATGTATCAGTATAAATATTACTATAAATTACTATATAGACACAAAGTCCACATAATTCACCCTTATCTACCATGTTATATAGAAGCATTTAAGGTATAAGTGCGATCATTTATGCAATGTATGTTGGTGTACTTAGTAGATGGAATTTCAAAAACCTAGCTAGAGTATAAATCACTGACTTCTGGAAGTTGCCACCATGTTTTATTCTGTAGGTATGCACAGTTTCCTGCATGTAAAATAGACTTCTATGCTATAGTAGTATCAGAGAGTGTTTTTGGCTTTTTATTACTGGAATTCAAGATGAGATTTATTAACTATTTCTTTGTTTACTGTTAATCCAAGGGTAAAGATGTCTATGCTCCTCACAGGCAAGGAGTCCAGTAGCCAAGGGTACCTGGTACTTCAGCTCCTTCACCTAGGTGCTCAAGTTCTAGGTGCTCAGAAATAGAAATCTCTGCCTCGATGGGGAGCCCACTTCCAGGGAATATAGAGTCCTCCTTAGTGGGTCTGTCTTTCAAACACCCATGCAACTATGATATTGTCCTCTAGGTCTGAGATGAGCCAATAGCAATTGTTTGGGGTGGAAGTTTGATGGAGTTTCCTGGGGTCAGAGTAGCTCATTCCAGGCATGCAAGAGAAAACAGCACTGTAGAATGGCAGATGCAATATGTGAACTGAGAACTGCATTTGTATCTCTGCCCCAAAATTGTTCCTAGAGTCCTAGACCAGAGGCCCAACTCTTAGGGTCCCAAAAAATCAAGCCCAGCCATTTGCTTCAAAGATATCAAACAAAAGAGTAATGGTAAAAGGCTGGAAAGGAACTTTAATCATATATCTATACTGGAAAGACAAGGGGACCAGTGTTTCGAGCTCAGTCTTTGGGAGTACTGACATGTACTTTCAGATCTTACAGACGAGGGCATCAAAAGCATGTACAGTCACATAGTTTTAGTTAAATAGTGGCCTGGTTGAACACAATCTCAGGATTGGTCAGTTGGGTCCTTGTATATAGCAGGTTGAAGAGAAAGTCGTTATTGTCTGCAGAGACAGGGGAGGTAGTTTTGACTCATCATAAAATATTCATCAATCAGACCTGATGTTATTGGAATCCAAGGTAACTGCCAGATAGAATAACTAAGAGCTAAGGAAACAGACAGAAAATGGAGGCAGAGATGGCAAGTTTTTGTACTGACTGTAGTTACTACTGGATGTGACCAGGCCCAAGCAAAGAGTCAGAGCTTCTCCTAAAGTAGTCTCTAAGCTCTTATTACACAATTATCAGAGGTAGTTTCTTCAGGGTAACCAGAAAGGTAACTATGACGTAGATTCTCTCAGTGGCCTAACCAGCATTCCAGTGGCAAGGCAATTATGGGTGGGCTTATCTATTCAAGGTCATCAAGGTGCCATCTGTTCTGCTACAACAATCATGATTTAAACTGTCTTGGGATATAGAAGAGTCTAAAATGGGGTTCGTTTAAAATTTTCAGTTCACTAGAGTCAGTTTTTAAGGAACTTCAATTGATGAAAAGGGTTTTGACAGATTTTAGGATTACTACAAGTACAAAACTGGCTGTGTCCACCATCCCCTGAAAACTAAATTGAGATTTATATGAATAAAAATTTGGGGAGATCATATGAATGTCATTTGAGATGGTTGGTTCTGTAAATAACACTGTGAAATCTCTTTCTCCCCTGCACATATTCAAATTATCAATTACCTAAATATATTAAACTGTTAATTTTAAATTTATATCATTAAGGTTCCTAGAAAGGAAAGTTACAGTACTTTCACTTAAGCCACATTTTCATGTTAAACCAATAATGAGTATAGTGGATTCACATATCATTAAGTTAATTGTCTGTCAAGATATTTACAGTGCTTATTTCTGAAAAGGAGTCTAGAATTTTAAAAGCCAAACTGAGTTTATCTGCTGGCTGGGACAGATTGCTGCTTGTCTAAGTGACTTAGTTTGTTTGACAGAGCTACACGCTGCCTTTGGGTTCACAAGTCCTTCAAAACCAAAGATCTATGCTAATGGAAACCTTTTCAGCATAAAGCTTCAACAATCAGAGTTAAAGTTTTATTTATTGGCTTTGACCATCTACTTCTGTTATCAACCATAAGGGCCCATACACTTCATCAACCCCTAACAATAGCTGCAAGCTTGGACAATCTGTCTTGTGTCTTCATTGGGTATGACTTCAATGGAACAGCCTGGATTAAAGAGCGGCCCATGCATAAAATGGAAACTCATTAAAATAAACTTTCTCAAAGGGAGAAAATTCAGTTCCAATTGAACTGCACTGTTTTTATTTCAAAGATGAAAGACCCATTACCCAGCCATACATTCATGTGCTCTTGGTCCAAGTGCTTTCTATTTGATGACTTTAACTTTGTGTCCCTTCCCATGTCTTTTTGGAGAGTTTAGAAACATAATAGGAATTCAGCCCTTATTGAGCCTGATTGGAACATAGTATCTGTGAACCTCTTAATAATACTTCAGACCTTTATAGTTTAATTTGCAATGGTGTCCCTTTTGTCTGCCTTACTGGCCTTTAATCTAAAGCACAATACATCCACTTCACATTTATTTGCAGAAAAACACTGAATAGCTAAGGATTTTTTAATGTGCCCATTAGAAATAGCGATTTTTAAAAATACACAGGTATAGTAATTTACATAACCGAATGTCAAACTGAATGAATAGAAGAATGATGTCAAAGACAGTTGTCACTTGTTTACATAAAAACTGACTTATAGCTTTGAGCCTGAAAACTTCACCTTGAACTTATTTTGAGGGCTGTATTATGAAAAGAACAACCCAATAAAATGAAAAAGTCAAGAGACTAGGAAAAAATCTCCATTATGTGAAAATATAAAAGAGTAATATAACTGGCATTAGCTGAAGCAAATAATAATATTCTCAGTTTTAATTTTATATGAATGACCATTAAGTGAAATGAACCACAATCATGGTTACTTAGACACACAGAATATTTAGAGAAAATGTTAATCCTCATAGAAATGCAAAAACATCCACCTAATGGTTGTATACACATGCCATCAAAAGGGAATTAAGCTCTTTAAGATTGGCTATGTGATTATATAACTTTAATTCATACATCTCTGATACCAAAATATATGTCATGCACACATTTTAAAAGACATTAATTAAACTAATATAAATCTCTCATGTCAAAAATACTCCTTTAAATTATGCAATTATGAAAGTGTATGTGGATACATTTTAAGTTTTATTATAATTAATAACTAGCATAATGGTCTCTGTGTAATGAAAATGCTATATAATTTTCAGCAGAGTTTGCTAAAAGCTTCTCAATTATATTTTGAATTTAATCTATTTGTAAATTACTTCCAAAGGTTATTTTTCTTTATGCAAAAATCTATCAGAAACTGAATACATAAGTAAAACATTTTCATGAAAACAAGATCTATCATTTAAAAGCAAAAGATGAAAAGTTAAACATTACAAAACCAAACATAATCATAAATGACACATTATAGAAAAACACCTGATTCTTACCAAATTCTTTCCCTGTAAAATCAATCTCAATTTTCTTTTTTTTTTAATTCTTAAGATGAAATACAAAATAAAACATTGACATTAAACTTAACCAAAAAGCAAACAAAGAATCGAAACCTTCTTTATTGAAATTGCAAGCAATTCTGTTATTCACCAAGTTATACAACTACTTCCAGTACAAGACAAACATCTGGCAAGGCTTGTAGAGAACAGTTAAGTGAGTTCTTGCCTTCATCTAGTCAGGATCACATAGATTCCAATTCTTTTCCATTTCTGTTTTTTTTAAATACCTTAATTTCTCTATTTTACTTGGCATTATTTTGTTCTTATCATATGTATTCTATTACTTAGAAATATAAATATATTAATATGAATGAACCAAATTAAAAATAAGCAAAAGTCTCTGAGGGAAAACTCTCTCACTTTAAGCAAAACCAACATATAATGTGTGTAAACGATTATTAAAAATTAGTACTTGTAATGCATAATACTAGCAATAAGACTTCTGCAGTAGTTAGCTCTCCTAGTGAAACTTACAGTTTTAACAATGTATATTACTTAGAACTGTCCTAGCCTACATCTAATTTATGAAGTAATACTTCATATAATGAAAAACACTGAAAACACATATTTCATATGTATGAAAACATTTGTAACAGATAATGTCATAGTCATCATTATGATAAGTGACATATGTAATTATGGCATTATTTCTTAGAAATGTTCTCATTTATTGATCAATTCAAGTAAGCTCACAGAATCTGTATTACTCCACCAAGAATACCAGTTCATAACAATATAATTTTTGTTAATAAGAAGCTGCTCATGCCTAAAAGTGAGCTTATGAATTTTATATTAAAAAGTCATTTACAGACTTAGAAAATAACATAATGGAAGCATAAATGTCTTTTCTTATCAGAAATTTGAGTTACAGAAATTCAGAATCTTGAGTTCTTCCTAATTTAATGGGGCTGGCCAAAGTTGTCCTATAGCACTCCATTGTTTTAACATGACCACTCGGTAAGCTTTGTTTCCTAAATATGAAGTTCCTCTGTCATTTTAAGCAGCACAGCTAGTGTATAATAATGATGGAAAACTGTATATTGGGAGCCATGGCTTCTCTAGGCTACATTTGCAAACTGCACACAAGAATAGAAGAAATCTGTTAGGCTGTGCTTCCCAGACCTTCTATGGCCCATTAGAGAAGTTTCCCAAAGCACACTCAGTACTGAAAATATATGACTATGAATACTAACAACAAAAAAACATTTTAAATTCAAATACATTTTCTTTCAATGTAAACAAATCACATAATATGGGGTAATTTTAAAAGAAAGTATTAGACGATAAATACCTTTCAAATGTGGACATAAGAACATTATCTACTAAAGAAAACCTAACTTGCCGGGGATCTAGCTCAGCGGCCTAAGCGCCTACCTGGTAAGAGCAAGGTCATGAGTTCAATCCCCGGTGCCGCAAAAAAAAAAAAACAACAACAACAAAAAAAAGAAAACCTAACTTAATTGTAATGATTTTACTTTGTATTGAAATGACTCTGTATCACAAAATGAAATACGGTAAATTTTTCCTTCCACATACACATCTTCATGGTTGGGAGGGACATGTGTAATTTTCACTTTTATGAGTTTATCTCCTGATGCTCTCCCAGAAAAAAATGGAATCCCATAGTAGCAAATTTAACAACAGCAAACAGATTACTTAAACCGTGGAAAGTGGGGTTTTTTTGGGGAGGGGGCAGTGCTTTCTTAGTTTTTATTTTTTGCCTTCTTTTTCTCTTTGCCTTAATCCTCTCATTTGGTTTAGAAACATAAGGCCTCATTCACTTCATTTAAGCCTCACAATGACTGGAAGCCTGATCAATCTGTCTTGTGTCTTCTTAGGGTGAAACTGCAATTGAGCGGAAGCAACAGATGAACAAAGCCCACATTCAAATCTGTAGCTCATTAAAATAACGTTAAAATAGAGTAAAATCTCAATTGTAAGTGAATTGTAGCTGACTTTTTTCTTGCTAAATATATTTGATTAATAAACTATACAATCATTAACCCTGAATCAGTGATGTTTAAAGTAAATTTAAATGTCTCCTTCCTTTTTAAAATTTAAGCATTTAAAAATCATTTTGGAAATAGACTTTCAACATAGCATTACATGGGATAACTTTGCACCATGCTCCAATGACACATTCCATCAACACAATTATTCACAAAGACTCTAGAGAACTTATGGTTCTCCCATAACCTATATGGAATCAGTATTAATCAATGGAACTCTTATAGCTCTGAAGTCTTATAATTATATAATGACACTTTACAGGGAGCATTTCCATAAAAAAGACTCAGATTTAATAAGCTGTACAGAAAGTTCCTTTCCAAATGTCCAATGTGTAAAAATTTTAGAACATCTGTGAATTTTAAGTGCTTCAAAAGTTCAGTAGGGACATATACAAGCAAATCTACTGTCTCTGGCAATTTACGTTCCACTCAATTCTTGGATTTCAGTCTAACTAATTTAGGGCTGAAAAGTTTATAAACGCATTCCAGTAAGTGTCAGAGTTCGTGAAAGTCACATTCTAGTTGCAGCCCATATGTCCTTTCTTTCTTTTCTTTTCTTTTTCTTTTTTCCTATTACTTGAGACGGGATTTTATTAATTATCTCAGGATGGATTGAACTTGAAAGTCTCTTGCCTCAGCCTCTGGAGTAGTTGGAATTAAAGGCATGCTCCATGTCTGGTCTTTGTGATAATTCTTACGTTTGATGTTGTAACGGTTTGAACTTTAAATGTTCCCCGGAGACTCATTTGTTAAAGGTTAGTCAATGGCACTATTAAGAGGCAGGGTGTAAAGGAGGGAAGTTTGGTCACGGGGACAATGTTCTCACCAAAAATATTGGGACTCAAGCCTCGCTTTTCTCTTTTTTCTTCTTGGCTCCACCATGTGTGATATACTCTGCTGCCAACAGGCCCAAACCAACAAGGCCAAGTGACCAGGAACTGAAATTATGAATCAAAACCAACCTTTCCTAACTTGATTTTCTAAGTTATTTGTCACAGCCTCAGAAAGCCGACTAACATGGATGGTTTTTGATAAAAGGCATAATCACGTGCCTTAGATATACTTAGGCAACCTAGAGATTTACTAAAATAAAAAGTACTCTTCAACCTAGAAACCTCATTCCAGGAAATGATTTCTTTAGAAATAAAATCATCAAAATGAAATTATGTGGAACCAAAAATATTTAGAGCAGAACTGTTTCTTGAACTTAAAAAACAAACAGAATGAAACAAACAAACAAAAAACCTTGAAAACAAAGTAGAGTGACTATGGACCACCTATATTATGGAAGAGTACCTAAGCTTTATAGAGTGTGGTAGAGCTATCTCAGTTGAATAGGAAATTTTTTCATGACGTACTGATGAATTAAAAGGAAAATGACAGACAACACATTTTAAAAAAGTGAGCAACAGCAAAATTCCTAGACACACATGTTTATTCTGATTCTGATTATATGCTCATGAAGAAAGATTTGAAAAGCCATGTAACAGGTTGTATGTAAGAGCACAGAAAGAGGAGGTACAGAGAAAAGTAGGGGATGCAAATTGAAGGTTGGTAGGCAACCAAAAAGTTTATTTGTTTTCAAAGGTCCTCACATTATTCTATAATATCTGATTTTACAATGAGTATGTAATGCTTTTATAATCAGATTAAAACAATAAAAGCTATTTTCATAAATAAAAAAGGAAAAGAGATAACTGTTGGGAGCTTTCCAGATTGTGCATGGCTTGGCTTTCATGGCTTTCATCTCTTCTATCTGCTTGCTTTATAATTTCTGGGAAATGTTTGCATTTCTCTAAACTTCAATTGTCTATGCCAAACAAGACCACAAGAAAGTGGGCATAAAATAAAATCATGTGTTTAAAGACCTAGAAAAGGAAATGACCAAGCAGATTCCCATAAATGTCTTTCCCTATTTCCTGTCCTTGCTAACAGAGAGCTAGAGTCAGGAGGAAGTAGCTACTGAAAGGCTCTCAGATAGACACAAAACTGCAGGGCTTGATCCTATAAGGCAAAGAAAGGAGCGGCAATAAAAATAGAAAATAAGAAAAGAGGTCAGTAAGAAGAAAAGAAAAAGGTAAATAAAGAGATGGTACAGGGGAATGACACACTTCTTAGATATATTATTGGCAATATATTATTGGCAATCTCTCTCAGATTAGTAGTCATTTTTTAATCTCATTACCAAAAAGCTATCCAAGTCTCTGATGGTTCAAATTCAGGGTTCTGATGACCTACCTGGATCAACTCCCCACCAAAGGCCCACTTCTCCTTTATCAGTGGAAGCGACAGACTCTGCCCACAGCCACCATCCAGAGTCCTTTGCTCAGGGGTCAGAAATGTCAAAGTAAACACAAAGGAAGCAGACGGTGTGTTTCATGGATATCTGGTTCCCTGGTGGGGATCTGACTGGCATGTTTTAATTAAACTGGTCCACTGGAGTTTAATTAAGGTGTTGTCTTGAGATGAAACTAAAGAAAAATAGCTTTTATGGAACAAGCATATAGGATAAGAAGTCATTTTCTTTCAGTCCTACAATCCTTTAAAAAATATTTAAAATCCTCTCTATTGTTTCTCTTATTCTCAAAACTTTCCTTCCTTGTACTAACAAGTTTGTTTTAGGAGTGATTTAAAATGATTCATAGTCCAACCAATAAAGTTACAAGTATCTGAGAAATTGCAGAGACTGAATAGGTATCTTGGACAATCAGAAAGTCCTTCATTTTAATTCAGTGAAATAGAAGTCAGTATAGAAGATATGTAGCTAGTTCCCCTTTATCCACCAGGGATACATTCTAAAGCCTCCAGTGGGTACCCAAGACAGCAGATAGTACTGAATTCTGTGTATACTGTGACTATTTTCTATACATATCTACCTGATTGCAATTTAACTATAAACTAGGCACATTAAGAGATGAAAAATGATGGCAAATAATACAATAGGACAACTACAATAATGCACTGTAATAAAAAAGAACTCAGAAAAAGAACTCAGATCCTCACCAGGGAACCAGATATCCATGAAATACACCGTCTGCTTCCTTTGTGTTTACTTTGACATTTCTGATCCTTGTGCAAAGGACTCTGGATGTGGCTGTGGGCAGAGTCTGTGCACTTCCCCTGATGAAGGAGGAGTGGGCCTTTGGTGGGAATTTGATCCAGGTACACACTTAAAACTTGTGAATTGTTTACTTCTAGAATTTTCCACTTAATGTTCTTGGACCAGAGCTGATAGGGATTATTGAAACAGCAGAAAGTAAAACCACACATAATAGAAGACTTATGTATTAGTGTCCCAGGAATGATATAAGTTCCAAAAACTAGTATGAGTATCATGGGAAAACTCACCAGGTTAAAAGAAAATATGTAATACAAATGCTTGTTTTGGAAATAACAGTAGTGGTTTGTAGGCACAAATGCAGGCTTTGGCTTTGACACCTTTGTTTTCTGGCTCTGCATCTCTAAATAAGTTGTCTAACGTCTCTTAAAGTTAGCTGCCTAATTTGTAAAGTTGGATGCTATATCTCACAAGATCATGGTGAAAATTAAGTGGTAGAATGAAGGCGAGAAGCCTATGTGAACTCTGTGGCAACCTAAAAGCTTATGAGAACTCTGTGGCAACCTAAACTAAGTGTCACTGTCACTTAGGTCAAAAAGATCATAAATATTTAAATATAGTTGTCTTTCAGAGAGTCATTATACACAAACAGATTAAAGCACCTGGGGGTTTACAGTCACACAGATGTTCCCTTGTCTCTTGAAGCAGCCATGTACAAACCAGCTGCATTTCCATGATATAAATGTAATATGTTTATAGGCAGCTTGTGCTTAATTTAATACGGCATACTCATTCATTTGTTCATTTGCCTATTCAATAATCACTTTTTCAGTCTGCTGCCTATAGTCTCTAAATAGATCAAATAATACTCATCTCTACTTTAAGGACCAAGGAACTAATGCATTTAAAGTGGCTAAACTATAGTAGGTGATCAATAAATAGTTTCTGTTTGTTTTATGAAGAAAAAAAGAAATGAACAAGGATTTCCAATAGGGGTAATCTATTTTTTTAATTTGCTACATTAAAAATATATGAAATATTTTCATTGGATGTTTTAAGTGTGTTTAAGTAACTTATAATCACCCTATAGCAGACAATGTCGAATTCCCCCAATTTCTTAGCATTTCTACAAGTAGAATTTGTAGTGTACTTCTTTCCATGGCCCAATGGCCCACTCCTGCAATTCTTGGGAGGGCAACTCCCAGGATGTTTAAGCCACTTTGCTATGGGTATAGAAAGTAGGGAAAAGCTAAGGGCCTAGGATCTTCCTTACCCCCTGGTACTGTCAACCAATGATTATGGAGTGAAGGCACCTATCTAAACCTTCAATGCATAGATGTGCAACTCATATTCCTGAATTCCATTGCAGAATTAGGCAGAAGCCCACCCTCTGGAAAATGTTGCCTGAGATAGATCACACCCTTTTCCCCACTGTCTCTCTTCCTTCTTTGCTAATCCTGCTCCGTTAAAGTTTTCCCTGCTATTCCACTTTCACAGAACCCAATAAGAAGCAGTGTACTGTGACAAGTGTCTTAAAATTTATTTAATTTGGAGACTTAAATTTTCATGCTTCCTTAAGAAATAAGTATAATAATTCATCCAATGTCTTTGTTGACTAGGTTTCCAAATGACATAATTCTAAGCATTCACTGTTTTCATTGAGTTATTTATCTAAAACAAAGTATTTGCTGTTCTCTTGAGACCTTTTAATGTATTGATAGTCAAGGAACCAATTTTCATGATAATTCTCATGAATTAGGTAATCATCAAATATACACATTGATCATAATAGTAAATTAGGACCTGAGTTCTTGAAAAGAGTAATTATCATGATGATTCTAACATCAAAATCACTGAATCTCTGTTACTACTTCATTCTTCTAAACTGAAAAGGACTACAGCTGACCAAGTAGAAATCATTAGGCAAAGATTATGTTAATATGCTTCGCCACAGAACCAAGGAAGGTTAATCCAGAAAGACCAATGAGAACAGTCTATGGTCTTTTTAGACTTAAAAATTTAAAACCAAAATTCAAGGTTCACTGCCAGAGGAACGTGCTTTGCCAATTCAATTATAACACAGAATTCCAAAAGTATCTTCCATTTTAAAACATGAGAAACTAAGTAAAGAAGGTAATCTTTAATCATACTAAGTCCAAGCTTTGAAGAAGCATCTAATTTGAAATGTATCTGAATATTTAACCATCTTTAGAGCAAGAACATTTAAATTAACCTCTTTCATTATCATCATTATCTCTTCATCCTTTCATTCACCACCACAATGGAGAAGTTATGCCTGCCACTCATTGGACAATAGGGTCATAAGTCTTGGGTTTAGCATGCAGTACCTGCTGTGGTACATATTCTTCTGTTAATGAGCATGCATAACCCTTAGTCCCCAAGGAACCGTCTATGCACATAAAAGGATACATAATTTTTATAATGCCAGAAAGAAGTAAATACAGCTCATTGAGTTTTCTATGGGAGGATTTAGAGAGCTTAATTATCACGCACTGCCAGTATTTCAGGCACTAGGCTGGTTCCTTCCTCATGTTTAAGTTTTTTATAATACACAACCAAGTTACCAACTATATTGTTAGTAAGTATATGGTGAAAGCATGTGTTAGATCCCATGAGCAATTTCAGTGGAAAGAACTTAAAGTTCTCTTGAGAACAAGTCTCAGGTTACTGGGGCCACTTGGTTGTATGTAGCGAGCAGAAATACAAGTTATCAGCTTATCTCCATATTGTGTCAGCCTTTTGCCTCTATCTGAAAAAACGCATAAGTTACATTTGCAATAATTGATCTGCAAAATTCTTTGCCCACATATAATCCAATTTTAAGTTATTTTATTTTCTCCCCCTAGAGTTGGGAATTGAACTCCAGCTCTGCCTCTGAGGTATATCCCCAAACCTTTTTAGTTTTTTACTTTGAGATTAGGTCTTGCTAAATTGCCCAGACTGACTTTAAAATGTGATTCTCCTGCTCGGGCTTCCCAAGTAACTGGAATTACAGGTATGCTACACTTATTGTTCTGGAATAGAAGGAAAGTATAAATGGAGTGCTTCATAAAGGAGTTGACACATACTAAATGTTCATTAAATGCTAGCTGCTATTACAACAATTCTTATAATTGTTGGTATCATAGAATTCTGCAAAAAAAATCAGAAAGACAACTGAAATTCAATTTGAAAGTATTTAAGGAATTTCTGCTCTTAAATACTGCATAATGCAATTATGTTGTTAAGAGAGAAAATTCTAAGAGGAATCCTAGCTCAGTAACAGACTGACACCAGGGAAACAAAACTATAACAAAATTAAAGAGAAGCTGAAAAATAACAGCATATTTAAAGATGTATATCCAAACGGACTTGTTATTTGGCACATCAAGGCAAAGTGCCTTAATACAGGACTCCGTATGCCACATAACTTTGATACTTGATCAGATGATACACACACAGTCATGCACATTCACATACACTCATGCTCACACATACACAGTCTCACACACATAGACACACACTAAGGCAGTCCTTACTTTCCACAGTGTGCAGAACTGCAAAATGACCATATAAGCTGAAATCATGCAAAACAACTTTAATTAATCAATGGAAGTTTTATGATAATTCTGTGACCTTAAGATTCTTTGTCAAGACATTAAAACTTCTTTATAAATATAATGGAAATAAAAAGTTAATGAAAACTCATATTTATTTAGCATATTATACTTTAAAACATTTTTAGGATTTTTTTCCTTCATAAAAAACTGAAGTATAGGTTGAATTTATCATGATGAAACTTATAATATGGCATAATCATCTTTTCTATGTCTTGATGCATAGGACTTTCTTTTCTAAATTTGGATCAGATTCCAACATTTTATAACTTGTGCTTTCGATGTAATGAAATATTTTAGAATTTCTTTCTTGCAACATCTTTGTCCTTTCCTCAGGAACATCTTCAACCTTTTTTGACACATTTTCTCTTTCAAATTAGTAAACTGTTCACCTTCCCTAAGTTCCTCTGGATCAGAACCTGGAGTCTCTTCAGTGGGGACAATGTTGACTTGTCTTTTATATATGTTTGATGTGAATTCGCTTCCATTTTATCAGTTTACATTTCTTTGCTACATTTTCTTATTATTTGCAGATCTGGGGATTGAACTCAGGTCCTAAGACATGATAGGCAAGCACTCTACTACTGAGGTACATTCCTAGCCCCTTTTGCTTTCATCTTTTTGATCACCTTCCTCTTTTGATCTTCCATTTTTATAATGTAGTACATAGATTTGCTACTGAGAGACAAGGAGAAAATACAACTACATTTGTTATTGTTGGGTAAAATGAGTAACATGTTCTGTGACTCTGAGTAATAGACTTTGAAGATAGCATGGCTGGTCATTCATCTAGATGAGCCTAAAAAATTTACCTAATAATTATGAGCTGAGGATCCAGCAGGAAAGTTTGTATTACATAATAATTCACCATTGCAATGTGCAGCTGTGGAGGCATGGAGGATGAAAAGGTTACTCAGACATAAGATTCTGTACAAACCCCAAGAGGCCCAGAGGTACTATCCCAATGAGAACACACATTATCAAGGAGTCTCAAGGGAGCAGCCCAGAATCAAGAACTCTTCATCTTTTATTCAGAATATCAGTGCAAGAGAAAACAAAACAAAACAAGACAAAACAAAACAGAGAAAAACATCTTGGGTAAGGAGCTGTATCAAAGCTAAGCACTTTACTGGGGCAAGGGAAGAACAAAGGCTAGACAAAACATACTTCAGCAGTCTAAACATCTTGTTGTTTTCAGCCTGTGCTGTTTCAGAACATTATGTTCAGAACCTAAGTGCTTTTGCCTCAGTCCTTCCATAATTTTTATCATTCATTCCTCCAGCCAAGTCTCCCACAACTCATAACAGTGTTAATACACTGTGCTAACAAAAATTAGAACTGTGTCGTTGGAGTACTGGTGTTTAACTAAACTGTGCCTACTGAAATTCACATATATTGGAACTGTGCAAAACAAAGACTACCAGCACACACCCACCCACACACACACATACATACACACACAGAGTATATATATATATATATATATATATGCATATACATACATTCATAGAGTCATCTCTGATGATTTTATCCTTTAAGAGCATAGAAAGCTTGGCATAAAGGAAAATTTAAGTGAGATTCATTAGTTTTAAGAGGTATTCCATTACTATAATGATAGATAAACAATAGCCTGATAATCTAGATGCAAAAGAGAGGAAGATATTTCTCAAGGCCACATTCTGGGCCTTCTCTAACAGATTCAAAGGAGTTTTGGATGCCTGCCTGGTTGGAAGAGGATAAGATACCACTTCTCACCCACTATCAGAAAACCTAATAGGGCCTTATTAGCATTATCTTCCACAAAAGCCTCAAAGGCAGAAGGTGGATTTGTAAAGAAGGATTTGATTTCCAATAGTCCTACATGTATGCACTAGCTCTTCTCCACTGTACACGACTACTGTTTCCCAGTTCACAACTAGAAGGCCAGCCTGTGTGCCATGACTGCTTTAGGCTTGGTAATAGTGGAAGGTAGCTAGAAATTCTTATTCAGCTTAAGGTCACAGGTCTGGATAGATGAATGCTAACTCCATTATGCTAATATTGTAATATTCTATACTTTTAGAGTGTATACATATTTCTTTAATGTCTAGAACTAATTGTGCTTAGGAAGTGATGTAGCAAATATTAACAAATTCAACTATCATATCAAAAGACATCACAAATTTATCTATACAATAAATAAATTGGCCTGTGTGTTTCATCATTGGATTCTATCTTAGCCCCTTAGAGTTGCTATATGATAAAATGGCAGACTGAGACTGGGTAATCTGCAAACAATACAAATTTATTTTGTCCCAACTCCAGAGGCTGGGAAATCTAAGATAAGGCAGTAGTGTCTGCTGAAGGTTCAGGCTGTGCTTCCAAGACACATAAATGTTACGTTCTCATAAATTGAAGGGATAGAAATACCAAAAGGCCAACAAGTATCTAGTTAGTCCCCTCCAGCACTTCTACAAGGTACCAATCCATTCGTGAAGGAAGATCCTTCATGACCTAGTCATCTCCCAAAGGGCACAAGTCTTAATAAGGTTACACTGGTGATTAAGTTTTATGATGAATTTTGGAGAAGATGCAAACATTTGCAGCACAGGAGATACACAGTAGCTAGACCCAATACCTAATTCATATACAGTGCTCAACAAAAGTGTTCTATTTGTACTCCTGCAAATCTTGAGAGGCCTGTTCTAATCATTTCTAGATTGTATTATAGGAATACTTGCTGAACACGTATTTGTATTTGTTAATACAATGTTTCACTTTAGAAAATCATGAGCATTTTTTTCTAAAAATTTTTTATCTCTTTTTTTTCTTTTCTCTTTTTTTCTTTTTTAGAGTAGGTCTCTCTATTTTGTTCATGTTGTTTTCCCAATTCTGGAAAACAATCCTCCAGCCTCAGTCTCTGAGTAGCGGTGACTCATTCCATGCATGATCATGCTTTGAGCTGAACTTTTTTTATTACATAAGCATACACTGCACAAATACTAAGTTAGTTGCAAGCATAACTCAAGTCTGGTCTCTGTCAAGAAAAAAAAACGAGGAAAGTATTTTCAGGACAATAGGCTTTCTAGATCGGTGCTTTCTAATCTTGTCTCACTGAATCTCTTCTAAAAAATTGTCTGTATCCACAATATCTGTATATTTATCTTAAAATGAATATACTGTAAGAGACCAGAATATGCCAACCTCAAAATATGCTTCTTTGGCACACTGATTATTTTGAAAAACTGTAGTCATAGGAGAAGCCCAAAAACTACAGTAGAACTACTCTTTTATAAAGGAAATTTATTTTATAAAAAAATTCTCCATTTCTAAGGGTGTCTCTTTAGAAAAAGAAAGATCGAATTAAGTCATGAGAGACTCATCCATGGAGAAGGCACTGATTTAAATATGTTTAACAGCAAGCGCCTGCCTGGCAAGCGTAAGGTTGTGAGTTTGATCCCTGGTACCCCCCCCCCAAAAAAGTAAATATGTTTAACAAACATTCCTACTTTGCTTTTCCTGTCACCTCCCCATTACTGGGCTCCCCAACCCACATCCTTCTTTGAATATCATATTCAATCTGAAAAAAATCAAAGACAAAATCCTCAAAGAAAACAGAGGGAAAGAAAAGGAGGAACACAGATAAGAGTTATAGCAGAATTATCTTCATTTAAGCAAGAAGAAAGTGGACTGAAATACGGAAAGACCTGCAAGGAAAAATACCCTCTCAAAGCTTGATATCTACCAAAATCATCCTTTCAAAGTAAAGAAGATATCTTAGTTACTTTTCTCATTGCTAAGACAAAACACCTGACACCAAAGTCAAAGTAGGAGATGTTTATTCGGTTCATAGTTTGTAGAAGTTCCAGTCCATAATCAGCTGGCTCCAAGGCACTATATCATGGCAGAGTGGCATCACAGAGGAGAAATAGTCCATGGCAACCAGGGAGGAGACAGCAAAGCAGCAAGCAGCAGCAAGCAACAAGCAACAATCACAGTAGCATGTGATCTTATATTTCTATGTCTTATATTTTACCCAGGATACCTGCCTTTAGGGGAGTAGTACTCACACCCTTAATCTCAGCATCACATATTCCAGTTCCAGCCACCTCTGGAAAGTCTCACCTATGACCACATGAGGCTTTGGGGGGATAAACAGATACAGCCGTAACATTAGATATATAGATTTTCTTAGACAAAGAAAAAAGAAAATTCATCACCAGCCCACAGACCCTGAAAGAAATGTTAATTTCTTTAGGGACAAGGAAAATAATAAAGATTATAAAACAAACATAGAAACAAAACAAAAAACTATGAATCTAGAGGAAGAGCATTGAAGAAGAAAAAGCCAGTAAAACAACCATTCTTCTTTAGATCACAGGAAACATTCACCAAGACAGGGCAGGTACTAAGCTATAAAACAGATCTTAACAAATTTTTGAAGAGTTATACTGTGTTCTCAGACCAAAGTAGAATTAACTAGAAATCAATAAAGAAAATGAGAAGACCCCCAGATATTTAAGAAAATAGTATGTGAATCAAGAGATGACTCCTGAAAGAAATTACAAATATTTTGAACTAAGTGAAATAAAAATGAATTGATTAAAATTTAGGAAATAAAGTGAAAGTAGTACTTACAGAAAAAAATTATAGCATTAAATTCATATCTAATAAAAGGAAAAAACTTAAACCAAACTAATATCCTATCTCAGGAAATTAGACCAAGATGACCAATTTCAATGTAAAGCAAGCATAATTTATACCAGAAGTAAATGAAATTAGAAATAGAAAAACAATGGGAAAAATCAATAAAACCAAAAGTTGACACGTTGAAAATATTGATAATTTGTTAAACCTTTAGAAAAGTTAACCAGATACATACAAAAGAAAGAAAGAAAGAAAGAAAGAAAGAAAGAAAGAAAGAAAGAAAGAAAGAAAGAAAGAGAAGCAAGCAAGCAGGCAGGCAATTGGCCAATATTAAAAGTGACAAAATTAGAAGATTCAGCATTATTAAGATATTACTTTTCAGCCGGGCATGGTGGTGCATGCCTGTAATCCCAGCACTCAGGAGGCTGAGACAGGAGGATTGCTGTGAGTTTGAGACCAGCCTGGACTACGAAGTGAGCTCAAGACCAGCCGGAACGGCATAGTGAGACCCTGTCTCAAAAAGACAAGAGCCAGGGATCTAGCCTGGCAAGTGCCTGCCTGGCCTAAGTGCCTGCCTGGCAAGTGCAAGGTTGCGAGTTCAATCCCTGGTGCTGCAAAAAAACCAAAAAAAGATATCACTTTTCTACAACTTGATCCATAGATGCAACATAATCAGAATTCCAGCAATCTGTTTTGTAGTTATCAAGATAGACTAACATAAACTTCCTAAACTTTTTATTTGATTAAATGATCAGATAGGTTACATTATGCTTATGTTAGATCTATGATCATGACAAATGGAATAGTACATGTTCAACTAAACTGAATTATAGTTGGATATAGTGGCATATGCCTGTAATTCCAGGACTCAGGAGACTGAGGCAGGATTGTTTAAGGTCAGCCTGGGCTACAAAGTGAGTTCAACTCCTTGCTGAACTACATAGCAAGACCCTGTCTCAAAAAAAATTTTTTTAAACTGATTTATAATTCTGAAAAATATTGTATTACAACAGAAATTTTGATCTGTTCTATGTCAGTTAAAATATAATTTTCAAGACCTTTATTTAGGCTTCAGATTCTGAAAAAAATTACACTATTATAGTAGATAGTCTTTGAATATTTGAATATTATTAACAGTAAAATAATAACTAATAGTTCCAAGCATTAATTATGTATTTTTTCTTCCTATACAGGTATGTGTGAAGTAATTTTGCCCCTGTATTTACATTTATGACTATATTAACATCTGACACTTGAAGAATGTGTAATATGCTTATCTACTGCTTAAGGAGATCATATTATGTGTACTTATAGACTCTGTTATTCTGCTAAACTGCTTGAAAATTGACAATTATTTCTGAGACATAAGGGTCACCTTAGACTCAAAGCAGCAATGATCAAATGACCAGGAATTGAAAGCTCTGAAACCATGAGCTAAAATGAACTTTTCCTCCTTTTAAGTCATTTTTCTTAGGTGTTTTGTTACAGCAATGGAAATCTGACTATCACAAACTCTAAACATCACAGTCAGATTAAATATGGTCTCTTAATACCTCATGATATTAAACACCACCCTGAATTTTGGTGGTACAAACTATTTTAAAATCATAGCAGCTTCCAAGGATACATGAGCACATATGTTTTCTCAGTTTCAACTTCCAACCACACTTGGAATCACATGGCCAGCCTTAATTTAAAACAAAACAAAATAAAACAAAACGAATGGACAAACAGAAGCAGTGAATGAGATGGCCTTTGAATACTGATATATCTCTCAAAGTAATTAGTTTGCAATAGTAAATTATTTCTTTCCATATAGAGAAGTTGGATTTCTCTGTAAATGCATTCAGTCATTAAAAAATAAGGCTACTGGCCAAGTGTCATCATGGCCTTCTGCTTCAACAGTGCATGGACTGAGCCAGATGCTCAACTGCCCTCACTGCGACCTGCACTGCCATGACGACCACCGTGACTACCTCCATGACAACTGCCATGAGGACAGCTATCCGCCGGGCTCTCGAAGGTCAACAGAACTACCACCCGGACGCTGGGTCCCCATCAATCGCCAGATCAACCTGGAGCTCTCGCCTCCTGTGCCTACCTGTCCATGTCTTACTACTTTGACCTCGATGATGTGACTTTGAAGAATTCTGACAAATGCTTTCTTCACCAATCTCACGAGGAAAGGAAATTTACTGTAAACT